>CATIWR010269333.1:0-25885 GCA_949677035.1 Omphalea diandra | reverse complement strand
AGGCTCCGGAGGATTGTCAACAGGAGGAGGAATATCAATTGCACCCTCACTACCATCACCTACATGAACAGGAACCCTTATAATCCTTTCATGTGATAATGGTAAAAGAATGACTGCAATTTCATTTTGTACACTATGAATAGGTGATTGAGAAATGCCTAGATCAACAACATCCATCTCAAAAAACTTTGCAGTCATAAACTCTACAATACAATCCTTATGCCACGTGCATGACAATAGAACTTGTATCCTTTAGAATGAGCTGGGTACCTAATAAAGTAACAATGGGTAGTTATAGGGTCAGTCTTTTTCTCATTTGGATTATATATTCTAACCTCAGTAGGACAACCCCAAACACGAAAATGGGCTAAACTGGGTCGTCTACCAGTCCACAACTCAAAAGGTGTTTTAGGTACAGATTTGTTAGGGACACGGTTCAAAATATAAATGACAGTTTTAATAGTCTCACCCCATAAAAATTCAGGTAAGTTAGATCTACTCATCATGCTCTTCATCATATCTTTCAAAGTATGATTGCACCTTTCAGCGACACCATTGTGTTCAGGACTACTAGACATGGTATATTGAGTAACTATTCTACGTTCTTGCAAATATTCGACAAACTCTCTCATATTTTGACCAGTCTCATCATATTTGCCATAATATTCACCTTCTCGATCAGACCTCACAATTTTAATGACTTTTCCCAATTGTTTATCAACCTCAGTTTTGAAAATTTTGAACATCTCAATAGCAGTTGATTTCTCTTTTATCAAGTATAAATAACCATAATGAGAAAAATCATTAATAAAGGTAATGAAATATTTATTGCCACAAATAGTAGGTGAATAAGGTCCACTAATATCAGTATGAATAATCACTAAAAGATCTGAACTTCTATTAGCACATTTCTTTTTATTCTTAGTCAATTTACCCCTTATACAATCCACACAAACATCTAGATCTTCAAAATCAATAGAAAGAAGAATGTCATCTTTTACTAATCTTCCAATTCTTTCTTTAGATATATGACCTAAACATTTGTGCCACAATGAAAAAGATTTTTCTTTAATTAAGGATCATTTGGCCATAACATTAGCTTCGAAACAAGGTTCACAATCTCTTACATCATCCAAACACAATCTATATAAATTATCGAACAAAACACATTCACCAATCAATTTGGAATAAAAAATCATATTGGCTCTTTCATTACCAATAGTAAAATGATATTCAATCTTGTCCAAAACAGAAATAGAAACCAAACTTCTCCTAAAAGATGGAACATAAAAGGTGTTATCTAAAATTAGACAAAATATAGATTCCAAAACTAATCTAACTACTCCTACTTGCTCAACATCTATCTCCAAATTGTTTTCAACTCTAAGCTTGGACTCCCTTTCATTTGACTTTCGTTTGCTTGTGAACCCTTGCAAAGTGATAGCAACATGAACAGTTGCACCACTATCAAGCCACCAAAAATTTGGTGGTACATCAACCATATAAGATTCAAAGCAAACATAAGCCAATGGAATACCTTCATCTTTCTTCTTTAGCCAAGCTGTGAAATGATGACAATCTTTTCTCATATGACCTTTTTTATGACAAAAGAAACATTTCACCTTACTTTTGTAGACACTTCCAAAATCTCCCCTTTCTTGGTCTGATTCCTATCATGCCATTTAAAATTCTGATTCCTTTTAGGAGCATAATAATTAGGCTTAAACTTACCTCTATCCTTTTTAGGATCAACCTTAAATTGTGTCAATAGCATGACAACCTCACTTTTTTCTTTCCTGATTTTCTTTTCCTCAGCATCACATTTGGTTATAAGGTCATTAATGGTCCATGTAGTGTTTTGTGTGTTATAAGCAGTCTTGATTTGGCTGAATTCAGGGGGCAAGGTGTTTAAAGCTTAGTGAACTACAAATTCATCAGAAATCTCAAGCTTAAGACCCTTAAATTTGGTTTGAAGGTGAACCATATTTAGAATATAATCTCTCACATTCCCACTCTGGTTATATCTCATACTGGTTAACTGACTCATTAGGGTCCCAGCCTCAGCCTTATCGAATACAAAGTATCTATCTTCTACAGTAACAAGAAAAGCTTTGGCAGTAGCATCAGTGGGTAAACTACTCCTAAGGTATTTAAGAATAGTTTTCCTCATGGCCATAAGACTAAGATGATTCGATCTCTCCCATTTTGCATGTAGTTCTTTTTCATCAGCATTACTCTCACGGGTGGGTTTAGCAGACTCATCTTCATAAAGGGCATAATCAATCTCACTCATTTCCAGGACAAATAAAATGTCATCTTTTCACCTCTTAAAGTTGGTGTTGGTCAAGAGTTCAACAGTTGCAGTACTGTTGTTGAGACTAAAGAAGATTGTTTGTGATAAAAAAAAATATTTATTAGAATTGGGCTATACACAAAAATCAAATTTATGATTTACACAATCTAGAAAATTTTGACATCACTACAAATTTCCCTTTGGACAGAACATGTACATGCAATAAAATTTTTAGTTATGAAGCGCACAATTGAGATCACACTAGTTTCGAAAAATCTATCCCCTTTGGGCAGACAGACTCTTTAAACTAATGTAACTCTAAGCACAAATAGTTTTATCTCAACAAGCTCTCCCAAAATCAATGCATCTAATAACCCATTTTGGGCAGGTCAACCCATAAAATTATTTTTAATTAGAGATTTATAATAACCCAATTAAAATATATACTAAATATAAATATATATTCCAAAAAATACAAGGTACTAAACACGATACATCTTAATTTCAAACACATGATTATTTTCTCATATATGTGCAAAACAAATATTTATTATTTATTTATTTAATTTTATCACAAGGTCAATGTCACTAAATAATAAACAGACAATCAATTATATATATAAACCACCTAAATATTAATATACATATATATTAATAATTATTGAGATAAAATTAAAGCATATCATAAAGAATCATGAATATAAGCATGCCCATCTAAATATTTACTCGCATAAGGAAATAAAAGATAAAACATTCAGTTGAGTTGGTTGAGCGCTGGGGTTAGGATCCTGCGGTCATGGGTTCGAGACCCATGACACGCATCCCTTTCCCTTTTTTTTTGTTATCTTTCCCACACAATCGCCGATCTTTGTTTGGCAGAGGCGATTTTGCCGATCTTATGCGCAATATCAACACCATCAACCAACAACTTGCCAAGCACAAAACAAACATCACAGAACACTCGATCTTCATCCTTTTCATATCACAGAACGTCGATCTTCATGGGCAAACCCAAAACAACAACTAAATCAATGACGGAATCAACAACCAAATCAAACAAAAGCAAGCATCGCAACACAATTAATAAAAACACAAAGAAAAATTTCAATCTTTGATTTCAATGTTTGCGGGTTTCTCTTTTTTTTTTTTCAAATGGAATTGGGACATGAATAGAGGCTTCGCTTCTACATCTGAGCACCACCAATAGGTCTACGAAAGGGATTGAAGCATGAGCTCGCCGACCATGGAGAGGAGGATGAGCTTTTGCACTGGCCGTGGTGCTTTCTGTTTGGGTTTTGGGGTTGTGGTTTCTTGGTATTGTGGGATGCGGGTTTGAAAACTGAATTAGGAGAAAGGAAAACTGTCTGGCCAACACAGAAAGGAGAAAGAAGAAAGAAAAAGAAAAAAAAGCCAACTTAGGTTTCGAACTCGTGATCCCAATGAGATTCAGTTGCATCCCCAACCATCTAAGCCAAGTGAATAGCTTATGACGGTAGGTGCAAACAAATATATGGCAAATCGATAAAACAACATCAGTTATCAAAATAATAATAATTTTTTTATTAACAACACAAAATATTTAGTGTTCTAAATCATGTACAATTTCATACTATGATACCACATGTAATAATTTAATTTAGGATCTAGTACATAAATTTAGAACACTAACTTTAACAATTAAGCGGAAACAAATTGCGTACATATCTGCATGTTGAATCCCAAATTGCTTTGAGCCATGATAACAACCGCTGAAATTAAACACTAGAATAATATGTCAGAAGGGTTGAAAAAAAAGTTAGGTCTTTCTCTCTTTGACTTTCTCAAAGATGGCTACAATGGACGTAGCAACTGGGGTCTTCGTTATGAAGGTAGGAGAGAAGATCTAACCTATTTATAATAAATTTTAACAAGCTCACCATTACAGGTCCATGTTAAAATAGGCCTACACTAACCGTTTTTCATATCGATCCACTAAAGGTATCACAAACTCATAACTTAATTGATCACATTTTAATTGTACTTCCCTACTAATCAATAAACTATATTATTTAGTCCACTTTATAAATAATTAAAATAAACTCATAATTAATATTAGCCCACACAAAAAATTCTAACAACAACAACACCACAACAGTACTTTTGGAAGAAATTCAGAATCCCAAAACGGAACTTTGCAAACACCTTATTATGAAAAAAAAAAAAAAACCCGAAGGGACCTTATCAAAAACCAAGTACAAGAGGCCTTATTCCATGCCAAGCGAATTAAGACTAGGCATGGACACACTGTCTGTTCTTTTGTTGGAGAAAGACTCTGTTCTACCACGTCGCAGTTGACATAGGTATTGATACCAGAAAAAATACCATCGTGTTGTCGATTGATAACAGTTGTCCTATTGAGGAGAGTGTAGCGTTGACTGTAGGAAAAGAGGATATCGATTTTACCCCTTCTTACTATCATAGTCACTCGTGTCTTGGTCATGAGCGGAATAGTGACCTTCAAATCTGTTCCCACTTGAGTTGATCTTTCTTTAACTTCTCCCCACGAATAATCTCCTGCATATGAGGCATTAACCGAAATCACTCCTTGTGCAAGAACTGGAATGCCAGTTGATATTCTTGTGGAAACACCCAACTTCCATGATTGAGTGCTGTTCCAAGCATTGCTGGTACTTTCTGTGCATGAGAAACTCACTTGTCCTTCCAAGGATTGTTGAGACGACCAGTTATCCACATCTTTGGTCACCGACTCGACGTTGGACAAGTTATAGATCCTGGCATCGAGTGTGCGAAAAGAGACATTGTAAATTTCCCTTGCACGAACAACCTCTTCCAACTGAAGCTCGGATTCCACCGACATGTCCGGGTCTGTAGCATTTAGACAGTTACTCAGGCCGTCAGAGGGTAGCCTCCTGCAGAACAGGTTATTGCCCATGTTTTTCAGGGCAACAACCTTGCCGCCAATCTTGGCAGGCCCAAACAGCGTGTCCTGATTTCCATCGGTGTTATCATTACTGTAAGCCCATACCCATTTGTGGCCTCGCCTCCAGAACTTGCCAAAGAATCTAGATCTGATGCTGGAGCTGCCATCATTTGTTGTGAAGGTCCCATACGACGTTGTCGAATCTTGCGTATTAGTCGATCTAAACTGAAGATGTTCCTGTGGCTCGATCCAACGAGAACTGAGATACTGACCGTTGGCAACACTTCGAAAAGTGACATATGGAGGCAATATCGCGAAAAAATCCATGTCTAGACTGTGAAGGATCTGCGAGAGATGGTATTGCAAAACAAGCAGTTCATATGGAGTTTGCTTTCATTCTGAAAGTTAGATCTGTCTAGATGGCCACCAGATTGGAATGCAAGAAATTGAGAATCATTTGACTAGCGTTTACTGTTCTTGGCCTGAACAGTGTGCAAGACCATTTGGATTGGTCTTCCTTCGGCTCGTTAGCTGCCCCAGCAATTCAATTTTCATATTGGGAGGACCTCACCAAGTACCTGTTGTTGTAACAACATCTTATGCGCACCATGTCATTTCCACTCTATGCTACTTCAAATTCGAACTTTGTGTATGGACTCACAACTGCGTCTGCATCGGCTCGGAAGAACCGATGCAACTCCCCATCTTCATGTACATATTGCACTTATTTATATGGACAAATTTCTGCCCATCCCAACCTTCATTATGAAGCGTAATGAACCTAGGCAAAGCCAATAACCCTGCCATCTCTCTCTCACTCTCAAACACTCCAATTTGTTATGCTATTTATAGGCCTAGCTTGGTTTGAATGCAATAATATTGTATAAGCCCAATAATTTGTGGACGACTCATTCTGAAGTATATGTTAGCACATGAAAAGTATCTTCTAAATTGTTAACATTTTTGTATGTGGACGAAACTCATCTCTGTGATAAATAGTCACATGATTTGGATCATGATTTACAATTTTAGATGATGAACGAATATCACTGAAGTCTCATATATATGGTGGTAAATTTTTTAAATTGTTGATGGGAACACTAGATAAAGTTTGCTACCATAAAATTCGTCACTGGAGACAAATTCTTCATCTTCTGTTCTCTTGTACGATAAAGTAATTAGATTGATAAGAGGATTGTAATACAAAAATGGTTGGTGTAGCATTCAGCTACCGTAAACAGTACTATTGCATATTTCTCTAATAAATATATAAAATTTGAAGTTAGTATAAAGAAAGTATAAAATTCTATCAAGTGATTTTTTTTTTTGGGCAAATATAGTTTCGTAATTTGTTCATTAATAAAACTTTACCCCGTGACATAATGTCGTTTTGCAAAGTGATACCAGATTTATAATTTCGTTGCATTCATCTAACTATACTAGATTTTGTATATTATTTCGACTAATTATATATCTAAAATTTAGATACATAATTTTTTCATTCTAAATACATAATTTGTTCATTTTTTTTACTTTTTGTATATATTTGAACAAATTTCATAATAATAGAAATAAAATTTATTCAAATATATATCAAAAGTAAAAAAAATGAACAAAATTTATATTTAGAGTGAATAAATTATATATTCATACATAATTGGTTGAAATAATATACAAAATATGATATTAGACGGAATTACAGATTTAATACTTTTTTACAAACGATATTGTACCACGTGATAGAGTTTTACCAATAAATAAACTATGAGACCATATTTACTAAAAACGAAAATCACATGGTAGAATTTTATATTTTTTTTCTAATGTATTTTTAAAATTCAGGTCAAACATAATTTAGTTAATATTTTTACTCATCAGGACTATAATTTAAATATTTAAAATTAAAAAATATAATTATAAAAAATTAATTAAAGAAATATAAAAAAGTTAAATATTTTGATTTCTGAATTTTTTCATATTAAATTAGTTAGTCCTTCACTTTTATATATTATATTAAAACCTTATATTTTGATTCTGTAAATTCAATTGTCTTTTCTTAACTCTTTAGTACTTTTGCGATAGTCAACTGAAAATAGTTAACAAACCTTTTTTTTTTTTTGAAGGAACCTATCTTAAATTTATTAAAATTTCAATATTGCCTCAACTTCTTTTGGAACCACGCTTCTGCTGATGAGGAAAACAAAAAAAATATAAACAAATGTTAAATATATATAATATAAATATATTAAATAAAAACTCAATAATAAATAAAATATAAATAAATAAATTATACATAAATATTATAAAATATTATATAATTATTAATATAGTCATACAATTTTTAATGTAATATAATTATTATAATTATATATATTCATATAAATAATAAATACAAACAAATTCATGTACAATGGGTTTATATACAACATACATCCAGTGTACAATATACAAGATGCTGGACGATAGAAATATTAACCCGTCCACTAATTCAAAAAGTTGACGGATAAAAATTATAAAAAGAAAATAACTTGTTCATTAGTTCAACTAGTGGATAAGCAAAAAAAATAAAACAAAAACAATTTGTCTGCTAGTATAACTAGTGGACTGACATAAAATAATAAAAGAAATAACTCAGTTTGCTAGTTCAATTAGAGGATAAATAGAAAAGTAAATCAAAAAAAAATTTCTCTCACTGATTCCCTACTTAGACTATATGACCAATGACAAAACTTTACATTTTCATAAATATTTTTAAAACTCACCCATTTTATTAAATAATTTTTTGAAACTTTCAATTTCATAAAAAGCCTCAATGTCGGAAGCGAAGAGCCATGAAGTACGCAGATGGGTGCAAGCTCGTTCAATCTAATTCAATCCTTATTACCAGATCTATAAAGCCATGCACAAAAATTACTAGGCAAAGAATTCTGATCATTAAATCACGTTCAGATTATCGCTCAAGCATTTCATCAAACATTTTTTAATACATATCAAATGCACTGATTGCACCCAATAAAGACATCATGGATTTGACCAAACTTAACCGCGATTGCACGGACCTATTATCCTACGCAGGGTAACCAAAGGGAAGCCGACACTTTAAAGGAGCAAAGGGAAAGCGAAATCGTTGGATTGGATGTTTTCACGGTGCATCTTATAGAAATGGAAGGAAGGTAGTCGAGAAATGACACTTTTATTATGCGTTTCATATATTTCTAACGTCGTGCTTGATGGGATGCGGAAGAATGATGTGTACGCATTTATAGAGTTTCGACGGGTGGGGGGAAAGTCTGATTCCATCGTGTGTTTGCGCATTTCTAAGTTCTATGTACAATTATAAAAAAAAATAATTAAAATAAATATTATATTTTATGTAATCAAACACAGAAAATTAACAACAAATAATTAAATTCAAATATCGTCTAGGTCCGTGACGTGATAACCTTTTACTCAATGATATCCAATTGTCGATATTTGTAATTATCAAATTGTGATCTGAATTCTATAATAGTCATGTAATTAATAGTTTCAACATAAAATTCATTAATATAGTATAAGTATTTTAGATTAATTTTTAGATAAATTTTTTTAATGGTAAAATATAATTACCCCTTAAATTTTTTTAAAAATAATTTATTAGTCTAAATTAATTTTTTTATTAATTTAACTCATATATTAAGATTTAATACTGAAATTTTTATTTATGAAAATTAAGATAGAAATCCAGAATCTTCTATCCGGTAAGCCAACCCAATACATTTATACCACACAAATCAATTTAAAGGATTAAGATATTATTTAATAAAATTAAAAAGTAAATATTGAATAATTTCGGTATTGAAAATCTAAGAGTTAAATGATTTTAGTATTAAAAATTTTAAGAACCATGTTATTGTTGAATCAGTCATTTCAAATTTTCAAAAAAATAAAATTTAAAATATAAGTTTAAGATAAAATAACTATATATTTTATAACAGATTATCATACAATCTTATTTGAATACTTTTAAAATTCAATTATATCTTCTCAATAGAAAATGATCGTCGTAGTAAATTGTGATAATTGGGAGTCAGAGATATATTAATAAATATATAAAAAAATTTATTACTTAAGTTATTATATACAAATTTTCTATTTATAAGATGAAGTGATTTTTTAAAATTAAGTGTTTAATAAAAATATGGTATCATATATACTTAAAAAATTAAGAATTTTAGAAAATATATGTTATCAAATAAATTTTTAAAAAACAAGTGTTAAATATCATTATTTTAAATGTTTAATATATTTATCAAACATTTTTTAAGATACATGAAGAATCTTCTTAAAAAAATAAAAAAAATTAAGAGAAATGTACTGCACAAAGCTCAACAAAAGTAGAGAGCAAAAAATCCTTCAAAATTATATTATGAGCTATATATTTAGAGCAATTTTTCATTTAATGGCTTTATTAAATTAATAAAAATTTTCTCATATATAAAAAGTTTAACTTATAGTAAAAACTTTATTAAAATTTTTTTTAAAAAGAAGAAATTTAGATAACAGATTATAAGTGGTTTGTGTAGGTATTGTGCAATCATTCAGTAATATAAAAATTTTCTTCACTTAAAAAATTCCATAAAATTTTTGTCATTAATAAATACATATTTTAGAAATAATAATTCATTTATATAAGTAAATACATACTAACTCATACATCTTTGTAAGAAATCTTTATAAGTCAAGTTTTTGTTAATATAACACAAACACAAATACACACATGAATTAGGGATAAAAATATACTCACTCACAATTAAAAAATTTTATAAGACAAGTTATGAATTATATTTTGTGCTTTTTTAGTATAGTTCTAGATATTTATTATTATTTATATATTATTATTTAATTTTTGTTACAATTAAATTTCTTTATTAATATTTAATTCTAATTAAATTATTTGAAAGTTAAGAAAAAATGAAAATCTATTGTTTTAGTCTAAAGAATTCATTATTTTAAGATATGATTAAAATAATGCACTATGTTGATGCAATGATTTCTCCAATAACAGAACAAAGCCAAAAACACTAAGAAACAAATTAAATCACAATAATGTTGAAAAAGTATTTTTCACTTCCTAAAATAACATTCCAGTAGTGGTCCTCATATTTTTTTTCTTTGACGTGGTTCCTTTACGTGCAAACATAGCATTTCAGAAGTGATCCTCATATTTTTTTTATGCTTCAAAATGGTCCTTTACGTGCTAACATAACATTTCAGAAGTGGTCCTCATGTTTTTTTTTTATTCGAAGTGGCACTTTTATTCTTGATGAATGAATTACCTTCTTATTTGATTTTTTCTAAAAAAAAAAAAGGTGGTCCTCCGCTAGGGTGTGTTTTTTTCTTTTTGCCCTCGAAGACTTCAAATTAAATTTGAAAACTATTATACGAAAGGTTGCTATCGCTATATATAGTAGTGTTACAATTAAATTTATATTTCGTCTTTTTTTATAAGTTGTATATTGTTTTGATTATATTTCCATAATTTTTTATTTGATTATATAACATTTTATTTATTTTTTATTTTTATAATTATATATAGAATTTATAACAACCAAACATAATTTTAAATGGATATTGTTACTAATATAATTGTTTTTAGTTGCTCCAAATTTATTAAATAATTATAAAAATAAAAAAATAAATATGAAATTCTATATAACTGAATAAAAAGATTAAACAAAAAAGACATGTAATCTACTTTAATATAAAATTCATATGAAAATAATCAAATATGAGTTTAAATAACATCACTAATTGATAACACGAGGGGTGACACAAAATTATTTTCATTAAATGAACATTGTTAATCGTCGGCCTCTGTGGCAAGCAATAAGATTTTTTTATATAAATTATGTATTAAATTTGATTATATATATTTTTTATTTTATCATATCAAATCTTGTGTCATTTTTATTTACTTTTTATAATTATATTTTAATATTTCGAGCAATCAAAAAGGGTCAAGATAATAACAGTGTGCACTTAAATCCATATTTAGTTACTATAATAAATAAAATGAATATTAAATTTTATATAATCAAATACAGAAAATAAATAATAATTAATTAAATTCATAGAGAATTTAAAAAATTCAAAGATGGCTTAGTCTGATGATGCAAGAACCTTTTACTAACAGATACCCAACCGTTAACGAAATTTTTAGAGTAATTTATATATGCAGTCATCAAATTATAATCTGAATTTTATAATAGTCACATAATTAATTTTTTATCATAAAATTCATTAATCTGGTATAAATATTTCATATCAATTTTTAGATAAATTTTTCAGTGGATAAAATCTAATTATCCCTTAAATTTTTTAAAAAAGATTTAGAAATCTAAATTAGTTTTTTATTAATTTAACTCCTATACTAAAATTTAATGATATTGAAACTCAAAAATAATAAAAATAGATTTTATATTTTAAATTAATAACTTTATGAAAATATAAAATAAATAAAAAATAAAATTTTTTATCATTTATTTAAATATATAGACACAATTGCATATATTAATAAATGCATATTTTGAATTTTTAAAGAAAAATTTATCTTATATTACAACTCAATCTCTTATATTCTTTAATTTGAGAATTAATAATTTATTTTTAGAATAATTCAATCATTTTAGAATTATTGTTTTAAAATTTTTAACTTATGTCAATTAATTTTTAAAGTAATATTATTAGATATTTATTATTTTTCTCTAATAATAAAATTAAATATTTTTCCTATATTTTACTTGCTCATACTGGGAAAAATATATCTTCCAAGTCAATCTATAATGTTCAAAGAAATTAATTTCTCTAAATATTGACTTTAAAACTGAATCAAATTTCAAAGTAAATTTTGCACAATGAAAATATGACTCCCTCTATCTCTCTCTTCCCCAGCTGAATGTAAACGGTCCCAAGCCTTTGATTAATATATACTGCAGATGATGGGTGGACACTCTTTTGGAGTAACAGTAAGACTTTCTTCAACAACCTCGTAGTTCACATAGGTATTGGCACCCGTAAAAATGCCGTCGTGTAGTCTGCTGATAACACTAGTCCCGCTGAAAAGAGTATCGCGCTGAGTATAGGAGAAGGGGACGTCAATGGCACCCCTTCTCACTATCATAGTCACTTTTGTCCTTGTCTCAGGTGGCACTTTAACGCTGAACTTTGTCTGCATTTGGGTTGTTTTTTCCTTTGTTTCTCCCCACTTGCATTCTCCTTGATATTCCGAACTAATTTTAAATTTGCCCTCTGACAGATTTGGAACTCCGGTTGATATTGTGGAGGAGACACCCCACTTCCATGAATGAGTAGTATTCCAAGAATTGCTCGTAGTTTCTGTGTATGAGAAATTCACTTCTCCTTCAGTAGTGGATTTTGACCAGTTATCGACAACTTTGGTCAGCGATGTCGTTGCTCCCTCTGATTGGCTATAGATCCTGCCGTCCCGCAGGCAGAAAGTGACGTCGTAAATTTCCCTTCTGCGAACAGTCTCCACTATCTCGATCTGGGCCTCTTTTGTTATCTCATTAACACCGGCATTAAGGCAGCTGGTCTTGCCCTCAGTTGTTAGTCTCTTACAGTACCATTTGTTGCCTAAGTTCTTGAGAGCAATAACTTTGCCATCAACTTTAACAGGCCAAAACAACGTATCGGGGTTCTGGTCGGTGGTGTCGTTGGTATCAGCCCAAATCCAGTTGGGGCTTCGCCTCCAGAACTTGCCAAAGAAATTGGACTTAACGCGGACACTGCCATCGCGCATTGTGAAGACCTCGAACCTCACGGTCGGATCTTGTATGTCATCCGATGCAAACTGATGATATTCATGTCTCTCGATCCAACGAGAACTGAGATATTTGCCATTATCACCTTTGAAGCTGACATATCTAGGCAATACAACGAGGGAATCCAAGTCTCCTACTGTGAAGATTTCCCTACTGGGCAAGGTAGAAGATGTTTGGCCAAGGTATAGGCAATTTAAATGGAAGTTGTTAAAGGGATAACTGCTCAGATAGCGTCCAAGTTGGACATGCAAGAATCTGAAACGTTTAGTAGCACTGTCGACCTCAATAGGCTTGAACAATGTGCAGGACCACTTGGATTTGTCTTCCTCCGGTTCGTCAGCTACCCCAACAATCCAATCTTCCACCTGGGAGGACCTCACCAAGTACTTATTGTTGTAACAGCATCTTATGTGTAGTAGGTTATCATTTGCACTGCTCTTTGCCCTCTCCAATTCGAACTTTGTATATGGGCTCACAACCTTGTCTTCGGAGAACCGGACGAACCCATGTAACTCTCCATCTCCTTCCACAAACCTCAAGTATTTGTCCATGGATCCACAGAGAGCAATAAACCTCGGCAGCAAGGCTAAGGCCATGTTTTTTTTTTAAGCAAAAAATTCTCTCTTGCTGGAACGAGTACTTCTATGTCTTTAATTCCCATGGCAAGCACCGAATATATATTTCAAAAAAAAAAAAAAAGGGAATGGAATATATACTCTCTCATCAAAATATGCAAAATTTGGTTCTTTTCTCATATGTTTTCACTTTGCATGGAAGAGGGGCGTTTATCGTACGCGAATTATTTTTTTTCATCTTGCGGTCAAATTTAGTGGAATGGTTATTATCAACACTATTTAATCATTTTATTATCCATAATTATTTTAAGTTTATTAAAAATTAATACTCATTATTCGTAATTATTAAAAATTCAATTTCTGATATTCATATATTATACAAATTCTTTTATTTTCTTTGTCTTTTATTAAACATTTTAATGGATATCAAATTTAATTGTATGGCCCAATGATAAGCTGTATTATTTTTTTTTATTTTTTACACAAGTTAAATGTTCAATCCTCCTTAAATTGTAAAATAAATAATATATTTTGTGCATCTTGATTTATACATGCAATAATTAGACAATTGTTTTTAAAATTTATCTCATTTATGTGACACAAAAACCTATCAAAGAGAAAAAAAAAAGAATAAGATTTACGTTTAAGGAATTTATACTTCCAAAAAAAAGGAAGGAATATATGCTCTCAAAACACGCAATTTGGTTCTCTTCCCACATGTTCTCACTTTGCATGAAAAGGGGCGTTTATTGTACGCGAATTATTTTCATCTTGTCCTTCAATTTTTGATAAATTCTGTGGCTCCAATTTTATTAGCTAAAACTTACAAGATAAGACAAAATAAAAGAAGATTTCACCTAGCTTATACATCCACTTCAATTCCTGAATTAAATAAGAATAGAGGACCGCAATTTATATCCTGGACACCTTTTGTGGTCCTTTGATCAATACACTGGTTTTGTTTTGCGTTTTGGTTAGTTTTTATTTAGTTACATGTGACTAATTTCTTCCTTTTTCCTTGCAACAGATTTTCACATCTTTTTTTTTTTTTTTTCCCTATGAAAACTTCATTTCTTATACAAAATCGCAAAATTTTTGTCCAAAATCTTTTTTTAACAAATATTTTCATAAATATTTCTATCATAAATATTTTTAATAAATCGTTCTATCATAAATATTGTTATAACTCTAGGTACATTGTTTTAATAAATATTTTTCATAAATATTTATATCATAAATATTGTTGTTAGTCTAGGTACATTGTTTTTTATTGAAAATACATTGTTCAAACATTTAAATACATTTATGTTGGAGTGTAGGTACATTAATTTGAAACCACAGACACGTAGCGTTTTATTTGAATATACATTAATATTCTAAAAGAGATACACTAAATTTACACAGTATGTACATTAGTTTTCTCTCTTGATTTTTATAATAAAAAGTTCTAATAATCCTTTACATTTTTTATGATCTCAAAAGCATTGGCGTTATGCTCTAAATACGTTTTTTTCTTCTTTAGATACATTATTTTCTTATTTCAAGTAAATTGTTATTACTCTAGGTATATTATTTTTTTGTTAAAAATACACTATTGTTGATTTATAAGTACATTCTTGATAATCTTAAATATATTGGTATTATACTATATGTACATTATTTTCTTATTTTAGGTACATTATTATTACTCTATTGAAGGTATATTGTTATTGATTTATAAGTCTATTTGTTTTGATTTTGCAAGTTAGTTGGTGTTTATTTTAAGTTTTTAAATTATCAAGTTCATTTATTTTTAAAGATTTAACTTATTTAATTTTTATATAAAATTAAAATTAAATTAAAGAATAATAGAAAATCTGAAGCAAATTAACTAAATATTCTATTAATTTATTTTATTTACAGTAATAAAGAGAAAAAATCAATAAAATAAGAAAAGAAAAAAGAAAAAGAAAAAAGAAAGAGGCTTGAAGAGAAAGCAAAGAAATGGAAAATAATTCGTACAAATCAGTGTGTTTTGCGAATATTTTCTTTTTTAGAAAGTAGATGGCATGCATGATAGTGTTTCAGCAATTTAAATGAAATGTTGTGTTTTAATTTCAAGTTCACGATGTAACATAAACACGACTCCATGATATATCAATCCATATAGGACCTAAATGGTATGAAAATTTTTAAATATTCATTATACCTGATTTGAGCTTATTATACAAGGGTGCTAAGGAAATTTCGTATCCCATTCGGAATAAAATGAATTATCTTGTATAAATTGAGCTATCAATATAGATTATAAGACTAGAACTCGTATTTATTTATTATGGAAGATTCATCACAGATCGAGCTACCATAAGGATGAACCAGCCTGAGCTATGTTGAAAAGTGAACCAAACCCAAATCTTTTCTGTGCTGATTGAACTAGACCTATTCCATTTTAATTAGAGTGTTATCAATTTCCATATTATTTACTTCAGTTTCTTGATAATGTAATATTTGTCAACACATATTAACAATGTTGTATTATAACGTTGTAAATTGTTAAGATAACTATAAGTCTCACAAAATAATTAATAAATTATATATAATTTAAAATTTTATATAATATTTTTTGTGTGATATTTTAAAAGATATATTAACACTTTTATTATATTTTATAATTTATTTATTATCTTGAATAATTTTATGTTGAATAATATTCTTAAAAAAATAATAAAAGATGTTACATAAAATATTTGAAAATTACATTAACACTTGGAAATTATACATAAAAGAATAGTGACAAATAATAAGAAAAATTAGCGAAAATATTATTTTATTGTTAATTTTTACCGCTAAATATTTTTTAAAATATTTGAGCAATAATTTCATTCAAGTGCATAATTTATTTATCATTTTAGATAAAATAATGATAAAATTTATCAAATACAAGCAAACTTTTTTATACAATTTTAAAATATCTGAAAATAATTTTATTTAAATATATAATTTATTTATCACTTAAATAATTTTAATTCATAAAAGATACTGTATAAACTACGTATGAGATTTATTTTTTTTTTGATACATAACAATTGGTAATTATATAAATCTCATTTTAAAATATAACTTTTTACGTCATTTTTTCCTAATACACGTTACTATTAATTTCATTCTCTAGAATTTGCCCTTGCACCTGGTATAGCCAATGAAATTTTTTTTTTTTTATGTACTTATATGTAGCCAATGGTGTAATAATACCTAATTATTTTATCATTTGTATATTTATATTTTTTCCATATCTTGTTATCGTCTATATATAATTATTTTATTAATTTGAAGTAGAGAAAAAACATATAAAGAGTATTTGGAAGTATGACTGGTTTTAATATATATATGAGGAATTTAAAAAATAACAATGATGAAGATTAGGATTGTGAAAATGTTGTTTTAACAGTGGTAGTGCTTTAGGTAAATATATTGAAGCCACATTGATGTATTGGCAGATCCATTTGTACGTACTCCTAATGGTTGCATGCTGTATGAAATGACAAATGAGAGCAGGGCAAAGTAATAATAAATGCAAAAGCTAGTTGTCATGATTCATAATTTATTATAATAATAATAATAATTATTTTTTTTTTTTTTGGGGGGGGGGGTGCATGTAGAGCACGCTGCACATTCATGAATCGCACGAAATTTGTATTTATATGAAGAAGAAAAATATAAGCATGGATCAAGATTCAAGTAAATTAGGTAGCCGCTAGAGTGTTTTTCAGAGTAAATATGTTATGTATAAACATTTAACTAAATCCAATGAATTAACTAGTCATATAGTATTCAATTTTAATGTTGATGTGCAGAAATTTCACAAACGTTTGAAATAATTAATCTCACTGCCTAAAAATAACAAAAGAAAATTGACGAAAAGAAGCTACATATGATCTAATAACTGATGAACTAACTGAGACCGAGCTGATAGTCTCGAGTTTTTTAGCCAAGACCTACAAAATATAAAAGACATGAAAATGAATTGTCACTGTTATGGTTAAATTAGATTTGCTACTAGAGGTAAGAATAAATATATGAGATAGAATAAATGAGATACTATTTTACAGCTTTTATATAAATGTCCTTATGCCATAAAAAAAGAGAAGGCTATCTTTATTGAACTAATGATCTTCTTGGAGTGGCAAGTAGAATTGACGAGTAGAATGAATCATGTACCGAACTAACCTCATTATAAGGTGTTGGCTTGACTAGAGTCGAATTGGACTTGTCTCAAGTAGATTCAGCTTAGCCATACTAGTTATTAGGGTAGTGCGAATAAGCTACATTTCTTTTGTTTCTTCATAATAAGATCATATGATTTTTCTAGCTAGACACATTCATCAACAGGCAGATCCAAGAGTATTAGTACAAATCATACATGCCTGATAGCTCCCACCTGCAAAATCTACGTGAAGTTAATTAAGTCAAAGATACTGATCACCTCAAGTCATTATAGAAAAAGAAAGAAGAAAGAAATGCAGAAATTAAGATGAAGAAGAAACATGACCTTTTATGTACTCCATCACCCCATGCACCACTCTTGATTATCACCATAAATCCAGCATGAAAGAAGGAGGCAGTTGAGTAGCCAGAGATGACCTGCCGATCAACTAATAAGACCGTAAATATATTTTTTATGATCGGAAACTATCAGTATTAAGTATATATATTTATATAGCTATGAATTGGTGACAATTTTGGATATCCAAGTATATGCATATATATACTAGCTAGGGCTAGCCGGCAAGTCATCCTTGGCTGCACCGCGTAACCCCTTCCTTCATGCCAGACCTAAGATGAAAAATATTATTTCTCTTAGTTAAGAGGGAGAGAGTCCAAAAAACCTAACCAATAACAGTATAGCCCCTAAATGCCAATTCCAAATGGAACTCAAAGGAGGGGACAGGAATTTTCCCCAAGAAGAAAGGCAACATTCCTTACTAGAAAGATGAAAAGACCTGTAATTCTCTCTTTATTGATATAACAAGAAAACAATGTAGAAACAGGCAGAGAAGAGAAAGGGGATTGGACCACAAGGCAATCTTGTTAGGGTGTGGACTAATAGGATTTGAAGCAAGGGGAGAGAGTTCGTCTAGCTAGGGTTGTTTAGAGAGGAACTTCTCAACCAGGTGGATAACAAATGACGTATTAATGGTGCTAGCTATTGTACATAGCGGGCAGCCCTAAAACTGTCTAATAAGTGGCATTATCTTCTGGGGCAGTGATTTGGAGGGTTCATGGCAATGAATGTGACCATGCATTGGTGCTAAGACCAAGAGAGAAAATGGGAACCAAAAGATCAATCCCCATCACGTACGTTCTGAGAGTAACTTACGCTGTTCATCCTTATTAAGAGATATTTAAGACATGGGGACTGTTTTCCACTTTATATAAAATGAAAGTCTGTCCTCATCTTGTAGCACTTGTCTCAGAAGAGAAGTTGAAGTTAGGTGTGTCAATTTACTCAAATCGACCATGGGCTTGAACTATTTAACAAGTTTACCAAAATGGACATTTTGGTTATTTTTCCAAGATGATTTTGGGGGAGGGGGAGAGGCAGAGGAAGAAAATGACACAAACAAATGACACATTTATACAACACACAATATAATAATAATAATAAATCCTTTTAAGAATTTGAAATTTTGTTATACCCCAATTTTAGGCATAGTGAATTTCAATAAAGAATAATATTTTTAAAATCAAATCAGTATAACAATCAATTCACTATTTAACTAATTTAGTCCATTCAATTCAATTATAAATATATTATATAAAATTAAAAATATTAAAAAATATATTATTTAAAACAAGAAAAAATAAAAAAATTGAAAAATTAATTTTCAAAACTTATAAAATTTATTCAATTAAAAATTTTAATTTGTATAGCTTTTTAAAATTTTAAAATCAAAATAATCTTTTTTTTTTAAATTGAACTAGTTCAATATAATTCAGTGATGCTTTTAACCACTTCAACTTTAAACGTCTAACCGGATCTCAACTCAATCAGTTCGACCCATTCTGAAACACTGCAAAAGAATGAAAAGAAATAGTTAAACTCCATTTTTTCGTTTCCTCAAACAAGAATTTATTACCAAACAAGATGAGAGGTGAATTTCTTTTCCCTTCTACTCTATTTTAGCCCTAGTAATGCATAACAAAAGTCATTTAATAATATTCATGAAAGATGTAAAGAAAAATGATTTGTGTACGTGTGTAGAGTGTAATGACGAAATTGGTTAGAATAGAAGAGTGCAATAGAATTCTTTTGCCAATTCGTACAAATCCAGTGTCATGCGATACGGCGTAACAATTTTCCGAAAACATCCGGGAAACGGGAGACCTAAAGCCTTTTTGCTACTTGGTATCTTTTCGCATGCACTTTGCCCATAGGAAGCCCTTATAACTGTTCGAAATCAAACCGAATTGGAATTTTGGACTGTTCTAATTCTAAGCAAAAGAAAAACTAGAAGGAAGGATGGTTCGTACAATTGCTGATTTCGTATTTCTGAACAAAAATAAATTAGTTTTCTTTTTTCTATTCCAACAAGCTGTAGAACCAGCTGTGCCCAATATGCGGGAACAAGAACGAAAAACAATGCCATATTGGGTTTCAGTTGGATTCCTGTTTCCTAGCCTGTGCCGTGGTCAGTCCTACCGAAAGAGATTTTCAACGAGTTCACTTGCCTTGTATAGAGGAATGAACGCATTGGAGAGAGACAGATTAACAGAGGAAGAGGAAAAGGGTGATTTCATTTGGGCATTTATCCCCAGTATAGTCAATTGTAGACCTCTAGATTTTCATTTCTTTTCTACCCAACAAAATCCAGCATAATTAGTGACTTCACATATGATGCATATATCTTCATTTCATCTCTCTCTCCTAGTCTCCTGTGTGTAAGGTAACACTTAAATCTTCCTTTCTATCCCAACCAAAAATTAACAAAGAAAACCACTGTAAACAAATACAACAAAGCCAGACATGGTACAAAAGAAGAAACACTAAAACAAGGCTGTCGTCAGCTTTAAGCCATTTTTTTCGTATCAGTCTTTCATTTAAAAGACTATCTAAACATTGACTGTCTTTCACATGGCATGATTATATGCACAAAGGAAATGAGAGCTGATGAGGAAGATAACTAATTCAAAACAATTCATGAATGCGCCTGTCTCCACCTGGTAACGTGCCAGAATCTCATTTACGCCTCACCATAAAACCTGCTCAATAAATTGTACACAAGACAACAATAATAATTCATAGCCACACTTGTACGACAGCATTCTTTACAGACAAAATATTACAAGCAACAACCTACCACTTTCTGCATCAGTTCGGTTCAACTTTACAGCAAAACAGGTCAGCCTCCAGGATAATCTCAAGTTAAGAATATCCACCATCGAGTGATACACAGCACAACTTTCAGGCTTCATATAGCACCTCCAACCTTACCTGATAAGTGCATGAAAATTCCAAGACAAAGACCATAGAAACTTTTCTTTTCTGTTGCTATTCACAAACCTCATCACTAGAAATGAATCCTAATATTTGAATTTAAAAATGTTAATCGCGCCAATACAATTGCCAAATACGAAAAACTTCGTTAGAGCACGAAGATGAGCCAAATATGGTTAGCAAACTGGACCACTGATATGGTAGGAATGATTCCATAACAAAACTGCTAACTTAGGGAGAACATGATAGGATGGAATTCACCCACTTTCATTTCCTCAATGCATGCCTATATATATATATATATATATATATATATATATATGGAATGAGAACAATAGCAGAATCTTATACTTCAACATTAATAGCCATTAGGCTCTTTTAATTTAAATTGATTAGCATCCAGAGAGTAAGCTCGACCAGAGTCATTAATTAGTTCACTTATTCCAATGTATTATCACTCAAAGAGCAAACTCAACTAGAGTGTTTACAATCTCATTATTTCATAATATTTTAACATCATAAGCCTAGAGAATAAGTTCATTCAAGACACTTGTCAATTACAATTACTTATAATTGATCATATCGGTGTGCATTATCTTGTTGTAATTTATTAGGTGGCTTGTTTTGCTACTGTTTCAATTCATAATCACATCAATATCCTAATTATTATACATATATATAAACATATACTACAACATCAATAATAATAATATGCTAGAAAAGTCAATTATAAAAGAGCTAGTATGTTATAAAATTATATAATATTAACTCACAAAAGTTGAAGATCTTAAAATATTCTTATACTTTTGGTGGTGCAGACTGAATGACAAAAGAGTCTAAATAAAGAAAAATAATTCATTAAAACCAATATGTAATATTGTTTCTAACTTAATTTCTAATATTATTATTTTTCTTAAATTTTCACCGAAATTTATAACGAAATTTTGATAACGGCATTTCCCTTATAAATAGGACTTTACCTACCTCAAAACAAGTCTATAATCCTTTAGGAAAAACATAATTTTAATATTTAACAAACTCAAATTGAGCCGCCTCCCTAACTACCATCAATACCCAACCCTACACGATCCAATTCACAACAACAATAGCAATAATAATAATAATAATAATAATAATAATAATAATAGCAACATCGGTATTTACAAGAAAATTGCTTGTTACTCATCAATTGCCAACTTGATTTACTATCACTTCTTATTTACAAAATACATTTACATCTATTTACCTTTCAACCTTTATTATAACCTTAATGCTAGTTAAGCTAGATAAATCAAATATATAAATTATATTGCTTAATGTTAATTATTCAAATTTTACTCAAACCTTCATTAAACCTAAGGTATTAACTAACCAACTAAGGACACTTAACCAATTAATCAAGTGTATCTCTCTCTCTCTCTCTCTCTCTCTGTCTATATATATATATATATATACTGCTAAATTTGGCTGATCTGCTTACTAACTAAATTATTTTCCTCAAACTTAATTTTTAGCTAAAAATGGCAGCTTATATAAATAGAGAAAAACCCAATTAAGTTATCATTATAATATCAACTGCTACTCATTTGAATTTAAACTTCTATTAAAAATCAATTCAGATGCGGCTATGTTTGTTGCGAGAAGTTCAACGGGACTGGGGTGTGTTATTAGAGACGAGCATGGGGAGGTGATAGTTTCGGCCACTATGCTCGTGCATGAAGTGTGTACTGTTGAAGGTGCCGAGGCGTTGGCTATTCTGTATGGGATTGAACTAGCAGGACAGTGTGGCTTTGGAAGAGCAATTATTGAATCGGATAGCCAAATTGTTATCACTGCTCTGATGGAGCACCAAGGAATTCTGGGCCGTTTACAAGGTGCTCTTGATGATATTCTCTTTCAACTCACCAGCTTTTCCTCCCTTCTGTTTTAGCCATGTAAGCCGAAAGTCTAACATGGTTGCCCACCACATGGCTGTTTGGGCGATAACTCTTGCTGAGGAGAGCATTTTGATGGAGGAAGTTCCTCCTCATGTAGCTCCATGCTTTAATGATCTGGTTTCTTCTTAATGAATGATCTTTTCCTTTCAAAAAAAAAAAACTTCAATTAACATTTACACACACATATATATACATACTAATTAACTAATTAATTAACTAGTTTAGTATATATTTTCCTCTTAAATGAATGCGTTAAACAACCCATGCATAATATTCCATTAACTTAATTAATTAACCAAGGAAGAAATGAAAAAAAGATCAGAAAGGTTTGGGAGAAAAATACCAAAAGAGGGGCTGGCTCAAGAATAAGGATGGGTGGAAGCCATGGGAGGTTTGTTTTAGCCCGGAAGAGGCTTTTCGAGCGTCAGACGGTGAGAAACGCCGATTAGGAGGGTGGCTGCAGCAAGTTTCTTTCCTCCTTGCTACTACTGTATTTATTTTATTTATTTATTTATATTTGACTTCTCCAAATTGAGAAATTACTCTCTAATAAAAGGAAAAAATTCAAAATTCATAAAGTATAAAAATTTGGATTATTACATAAATAGGATCGAACAGGCAATCTAAGGCAGCACTAATGCACAACACATTTAACTCTTGTTTGTTAGAGACAAGACAGATGCCATTTCAAGTAATTCTTTTGGTATCTGACAGATTTCAGGCTCACAATGTTAAAATTTACACACAACCTAGAGCATGTCTTAAACATATTCTCACCCAGAAGTATGGATGAGCAAATGGCTGTTCGGTTTTTTACTAAATTTTAATAAATCGAATTATTTATACTTATAATCGAATCGAATCGAAATTTTTGAAAAAATTGAATTAATTAAATCGATTAAATTGAAATTTATGTGTCTATAAATCGAATAGAACCGATTTTATAAAAGTTCGGTTCGGTTCAGTTAGTTTCAATTAAATTACATATATTTTAAATTTGGTTTGATTCAAATTGGTTTGTTTTATTTATTACTTTGATTAATTCGGTTTTTTTGATTTTCTATCTAAAAAATCGAACTGAAAATCGATTTTTTTAAATTTATAATTGAACAAAATAATTTTATTAAAAGATTAAACTGAACCAAACTAATTTAGTTCGATCAATTTTTTCGGTTCGGTCTTATATTTGCTCACCCCTACCTAGAAGTGCTAGTGTGTCCTGAAGCATAACTTCCGTATTAATGCACCATGTTGATGCAATGATTTCTCCAATAATAGAACAATGCCAACAACACTATGTTTATTTTAAGATATGATTAAAATAAAGATACAAATTAAATTATAATAATGTTTTTTTTTTCTTTGAAGACTTTAAATTTAATTTATAAATAGTAGTGTTACAATTAAATTTATATTTCGTCTTTTTTTTATAAATTTTATATTATTTTGATTATATGTCCTTCATTTTTTTATTGATTATATAAAATTTTATGTATTTTCAGTCTTATAATTATATATGAATTTATAATAATCAAACATAATTTTTAAGTGGATATTGTTACTAATATAATTGTATTTAATTGCTCTAAGTTTTGTAAATAATTATAAAAATAAAAAAATAAATATAAAATTTTATATAACTAAATAAAAAGTTTTTTAAAAAAGACAGAATCTAATTTAGTATAAAATTCAGGTAAAAATAATCAAATATCAGTTTAAATCACATTACCAATTGATAATATGAGTGCTGACATGAAATCATTTCCATTAAATAAATGTTACTCGTCAGCCCCTGTGACAGGCAATAAAAGGCCTCGTTTGATTTTCTTTTATATAAATTATGTATTAAATTTGATTATTTATTTTTATTTTATCATATCAAATATTATATCAATTTTTTTTTTTACTTTTACAATTATGTTTACTGTTTGGAGCAATAAAAAATGGTTATGATAATAATAATATACACTTCAATCCATATTTAGTTACACTATAATCTATACATAATTATAAAAATAAATAAAATAAAAATTAAATTTTATATAATTAAATATATAAAATAAACAACAGATAATTAAATTCACAAAGGATTTAAAAAATTCAAATATAGCTTAGTCTGGTGATGCAAGAGCCTTTTCCTAAACGATATCCAACTTAGTGACGTTTTTAGAGTAATTTATATTTGTAGTCATTAAATTATCATCTGAATTGTATATTAGTCATATAATTAATTTTTTCACCATAAAATTCATTAATCTAGTATAAGCATTTCATATTAATTTTTAGAGAAACTTTTCAATGGATAAAATCTAATTATCCCTTAAATTTTAAAAATGAGATTTATCAGTCTAAATTATTTTTTTATTAATTTAATATATATACTAAAATTTAATGCTATTCAAACTTAAAATAATAAAAATAAATTTTATATTTAAATTAATAACTTTATTAACATATAAAAGAAATTCAAAAATTAAAAATTTTAACATTTTTTCAAATATATAGACACAATTGCATATATTAGTAATGCATATTTCGAATTTTTTTAACAAAAATTTTCTTATATCATGACTCATTCTCTTATATTCTTCAATTTGAGATTTAGTAATTTATTTTAGAATAGTTTAATTATTTTAGAGTTATTATTTTGAAAATTTTAACTAATTCTTAAAGTGTAGATATTTATTATTTATTTCTTTAATAATAAAATTATATATTTTGCTTCTTTTTCCTTACACATAAATATATCTTCTATGTGAATCTATTATGTTTAAAAAATTAATTTCTTGAAATATTAACTTTAAATTAATGTCACTCTCTCTCTCTCTCTCTCTCTTTATATATATATATATATATATATATA
>CATIWR010269269.1:0-15495 GCA_949677035.1 Omphalea diandra | reverse complement strand
TTTAAAATTTCAATTTATAATTCATAAAATCTCTCTATTTCTCATTTTAAAAAAATTTCTCTTAATCTCACCTTAACAAATATAAACTATTTAAACTATTTAAAATAAAACTTTAAAAAATATTTAAAAAATTAATTACACGAGCTCAATGGAGATGACACTTTTATTTTGTATTCAATTTAATCTTTTTTTTGCTTAATTAAATTTATTATATATACTTTTACACTAAGAATTGAATTTTATATTTAAATCTATAAATTTTAAAATTTAAATCTATAATTTATAAAATCTCTCAATATCTCATTTAAAATTTTTTTTATTTCAATCTCTCCTTAAAAATTTAATTTCATATTTTGAATAATAAATTATTTAAATCATTTAAAATAAAAACTTTAAGAAATGTTTAAAAACTAATTACATGAGCTTAATTAAAATAATACTTTTATTTTTTCTTCAATTTTATCTCATTTTTATTTAATTATATTTATTATATACTTTATATGATAATTTTTTATTTAAATTAAAAATTTTTGAAATTTAATTTTATAAACTATAAATCTCTCTATCTCTCATTTAAAAAATTTTCTTTCAATCTCTCATAAAAAATTAATTTATATATTTTAAATAATAAATTATTTAAATCATCTAAGACAAAACTTCTAAGAAATATTTAAAAAATCAATTACTTGATATGAACTTGTACATTCTCTAAAAATTTATCCTTCAAATAAAATTTAAGCATTTATTAGTTTATTATTTAAATATATAAAACAAAATTTTATAATTAAAAACATGAAATTAATGTAAAAGTAATTATTAATCAACTAAAATAAAAATAAAATTTTTATATTTTTGTAAAAATTATTTAAATTGAGTAACAATAAAAATATTATTTTAGTAACATTTAATCTAATTTTTGAATCTAATTGAACTAATTGAAAAAAATATAAGGATGAATTGAGTCTAAATATATACTTTATTAAATCCTAATTTTGACTTGGGGTGCAATTAAAAATCAATTCATCAAATTAAAGTGTAATTGACTCAATTAGAAACTTTGAATATAATTAAAAATTTACGAAAACATTTGAGTATTTTGAGTCATTGAGCCCAAAAATTTTAATTGAAAAATTTTATTATAACAAATGAGCATCCAAGATAAATTATGATATAAACTCTTTCATCATAATATTTTGTCATAAAATATTGGTGTCCAATTTCTATTGCCTACCAAATTTGATATAAGAAGTAATATTGTCATAATAATATTTTGTAATTGAGTTAAATAATTTTATAAAAATAATAAAATTATTTTATCACTGTAAATAATTTTATTCTTACTAAATAACTTGTTATTATAAATAAAAAATTGTAATTTAGGCACATGAAAAGACACAGAAAAATTTGTAAATTTATTAAAAATATAAAAATATTAATATATTTTAAATAAAATAAAATATAATTTGAATTTGAATTAATTAAATAATTTAAATATTTTTTAAAATAAATTTCTTTTTTATTTTAATTATTCTTCTTTATATATATATATATAGTAATAAAATTTATTTTTTCTATTGTCATCAATTAAATGAGTCAGATCTCGGGTTGTGTGACCCAACCCGTCAGGTTGACCTGACCTTTACTCAACACTAAAATTTTTAGATCATTTCAGGTTTGTTCTGGATTCAAGTCACATTTTTCCGAGCAGATTCAAATCAGGTAAAAAACTGTCACCTCTACTTTGACCATAAGAACTGGACTTGGCCATCTGGATTCGAGCTTGATAGGAAATAATTAAAATCTCAAATTAACACTTAGAAGTCTTGAAATTGGATGTGCTTGTTCATAAGCATTTTCCTACGATGGTCACCATACTCGCTGCTCAGTCACTATCCTTGTCAGAATCAATTCATTATTCTCATTCTCTTGAACAGTATCTCTCTCTTTTGTTGGAACTACTTGCATTGCACTTATCCAAGAACTACATAAAATAGGATAAATTATTCTAACATCAAGCAATTTCATTACCTTCGCACTTCCTCTTTCATATTAAGATTTAATTGTCTTTCATACTTTATGGTGGGGCGATGATTCTCTTCCATCTAGATGTGGTAAATTTTTTTAGATCCAAAAATCCAACCCAAATTTGACCAAAAAGGGTGATCCGAACCCTATCCGAACTTGGACAAATTCGAAATGATCCAATTTTTTTGGTTGGGTCAGGTAACGGTTAACCTAAGAATGTGGGTCAATACTAATCTGACTGGGTCAACCTCTGACTCGACCCAATTGACTCGATGAAAATATAAAAAAATATATAAATTTTATTATTAATTGCATATAAGGTAGAATAATTAAAATAAAAAAGAAAGAAATTTATTTTAAAAATTTTAGATTATTTAATTAAATTCAAATTCTATTTTTACTTTATTTTATTTTAATTTAAAATATAATGATATTTTTATATTTTAATAAATCTTTATTTTCCTGTGCCTAAATTATAATTTTTATTTATTGTGACAAGTTATTTAGTAAGAATAAAAGTTTTTTATTGATACAAATGAGGATAATTTGTCTTTTAACCCATAATCCATCTTGACACAAGTCCTAAGATTATTAAGAAATCAAGCAATTGAATCTTTAAAATCTAACTAAACCTCTATAAAACTTGTTTCTTGTAACCTAAGTTATAAAGTTTAAAGTTTGTTAATTCAAGAATCTAAATTACTAATGTCAATTTAAGAATAAAATTAACTAGTTTATGAAATTATTATGCTTTCACTCATCAATCTCACCAAGTTTTTTCAAGAACTCAAGAAGAGAGCACATTCACAATAACAATATGCCAAAAAATAATTTTTATTCAATGATCATCAATGGTCGAATGGGAGGGGCTATTTATAATCTTACATGCTTAAAACCCTAATTAGCATAAAAGAAACAAAAACCTTAATCTTAGCTAGGTAATTTGGCCAAGGCTAGGTTGGCCACCTAATTAATAGCTAAGCATCCTTTTCCTCATAAGAAAGAAAATAAAGTCTTATGATTGGCCAAGGTGTATTTGGCCAAAAGTAGTTTCCTAGGCTTAAAATATACCTTCTAAAGTTGCTTACAAGAAACAAAGACTAACAAAAGATATCCTAACTTAATAAGAGAAGAGAATTCAAGCCATAGGAAAGAATCATATTAGATGTAGGAAGATAATGACAACTAAGCAAATCTTATTGTATCTTGAACTTTGACTTAGACTTTAATTTGTTGAGTTTGACTTGGATATGACTCATCCTCATCCAAATATGATCTGGCACCATCTTGTCTCATTTTAGGACACTAGGACACGTTATGTCCTGTCTTAAGTTAGGGCATTATTCATTAAGACAACCTTATTCACTATGTCTTAAAAAAACAAATCTTGTCCTAACACATTTTTGTTGTAAACATATAATTTTGGAACTTCTTTTCCACTTGTTAAGCTTCTCAGATGGACTCCGCAATAGGCCTTCACAGCTTGATTGGGCTTGTTAAAGATCTACTAATTGCATCCACTAAATTTCCATGCACCTACTTGTTAGGCCTTTTGCTTGAAGATCCAATCTTTAACTTTAATAGGTTAGATGACATAATTCCCTCCTTCTTTGGAAACATTCATCCTCAAAGCTAGGCCCATAAGAAAATAAAATCACATATAAGAACTAACAAAGATAAATTTAACCCTAAACTTTTCATGTAAGTTGTTCCACCAGGGTCAAACACAAATCTCCTAAGTTTGATTAAAGGATTAGAATTTTCAAATAAAAGTAAAAATGTAACAAAGTAACAAGAATCAAATTGAAAACATTAGAAACTCAATTTAAAACGCTTTTTTCCACCAAACATGTGCAAGAGTTTCCCATCAAAACAAAGAACAATTTCAAGGGCATCAATCAGATTTAAAACACTTAAAAGAATCCCAAAAACATGTTTTCTACCTAATATGGATAAACATTAAAGCTTCAAACTTCTTTAAATCTAAAGCACTAGATAAAGAAAATCTAAGTTTATCAAAATAGAATTTGGAATCAAAAGAATTCAAATACTTAAAAGAAGAACTAAAATCACAAAAATCATAACTAAAAGAAGAAAACAAACTTTAAAGCAAAAAGGAAACTTATGAATGTAAACACAAAGTTTTAAAGAATAAGAACAACATTTAGAATAAGAAGAACATCCCAAAACATCACAATTATAACAAGAATAAAAAACAAAAGTCTCTTTCTTGCACATTGATGCAATTATCTTATCAACTTCACTTTTTAAATTCAAATCGCCTCCCTTTAAAGAATCACAAGTTAAGTCTTCTTTAATTTCTTGGTTCAAGTTAAGCCTTCTTTAATTTCTTGGCTCCTCCAATGAAACCATTCTTTATAACCTTGCAAAAGAGATACAAAAATACTATATAAAAAGATTGTAAATCTTATTAGCAGCATAATATATCCTTTTAAACAAAAATATGGCTATAACTCTTTTGGAATAATTGGTTTCACTCTCTTCATTCTCTTTTATGTAAAGGATTTTCTTCACACCTTTTCCTTTTGCATGCACCTCTCTTCTTTTATGTGCATCCACTCTAGCTTTTCCTTTTTTCACTTTAATCTCATGCCTCTCATGGGCTTTCTCACAACTTTGCTTTTGTTGCGCAATACTTTCTTTTTCTTTCTCATGTGTGTTTTCTGTCTCTCAAATTTTTTAATCCTTATATATTTATTGAGGAGATAAAAAGATTGTATAATGTGTTTATTATAAAAAAAAATCAAACTCATATGTGTTTAAACACATCATGTTTTGCTCTCCTATCGAATTTTCATAGACGCCCTAAAAGTATATGACTAGCTTGCATAGGCACTGTGTCACATAACACCTCATCCTCATACTTGCCAATAGAAAAAGAAATTCTAACTTACTTGGTAACTTTAACCTGACCATAATCATTTAATCATTATAAGCTATATGGTTTAGGATGTCTTAAAAGTAGGTGACTTCATCTTTTCAATAAGATAAGTACTAACAACATTAGTGCAATACCATCATTAATAATTACAATACACAATTTACCACTCTAAATCTAAAATGGAAAATATTTTCTCTTTGCTCACAATCATCCGGGCACTTAAGGAATTCCAAGCAACAAAAAGTTCTTTGTTTGTTACCTTATTAAGGTCATCATCATTATCACTAGCATCTTCCAAATAAGGCATCTTGGGATCGATCTGATCATTGTCTTCTTCATCTTCACTTATAATTTTGCCATCTCTCATCACCATTGTCCTCTTGTTAGGGCAATCACGTGTCATATGTCTTGTCCCTTAACACTTAAAACACATAATAAAACTTATTTTATTTGGCTTGGTAGGTTCAACCTTGGTGTGTTGGGCTTCCTTCCTTCTTTTGCTCCATTGTTGGGTTCAAATATGGAATTTGTAATGGGTTTATCACCATTTTTAAACTTGTTAGTCTAAGAAGAAGAAACAAAAGTTAGTTTAGAAGTCTTACCCCATTTATTGTGTTTCCACCCTCAAGCATTATGGAGCAAATCCTCCAAATTATTATAAGGGTACATCTCTACTTGATTTGCAATATCTTTGTTGAGTCCATTAGGAAATCTAGCCATCATTTGGTCCATGTCTCCTCAATTTTAGCTTAAATCATGGCCACCTCAAGCTCTTGGTAATACTCTTCCACACTTTTTGAATCTTGTACAAGCCTTTGCAATTTGTTATGCAAATCCCTATAATAGTGGCTAGGTATAAATCTTTTTCTTATAACCCTTTTCATCTATACCCAAGTACAAATAGGTTCATCCCTACATCTTTTTTTGGTGTATTTTAATTGATCCCACATACAAGTGCATAATCTACAAATTCTATAATAGTAAGCTTAACTTTTTTTTCCTCACTATAATTATGATAATCAAATACAAATTCCACTTTCTTTTCCCAAGATAAATAATCCTTATGATCACTCTTGCCATGGAAAAAAGGAATGTTCATCTTAATGCTTCCAAGATCGCCATCTTGCTTTTTTTTTTTTTTTTAACCTTTGAGAGCTTTCTTCTAGGGAATCACCATCCTCCTCATCTTGTAAGAATCTCCCATACCTTGGTAGCCTTGGTGTGGTACGTGTGGTGTTAGAGTTGGTGGTGTTTTGGTTGCTCCTAATTTGCTCTTTCATGTCATGTAGCTCTTTTTGCATATGTGCCATTATATCTTACATGGCCTCTATAAATAAATTTCAGTCTAGATCTTCTTTAAGATCTACCATGGTTAATAAATAATAAAAGAAAACCTCACAAAATCACTCTCTCACATTTTTCACTAAAAAGGAAAACACTTCACTCGTGTTCAACTTAAAGCAGACTTTTACTCTTTTATGAGCTCACCACTCTTTCCTTTTACCTCTCAAGTTCTCTTCTTTAAGTTCTTTAAGGACTAAGCTACTTTATATCAAATTAAGCTCAATTAAATCACAAACAATAAAATTCTAAATTTAAACAAACCTTAGAAAACAAAGGTACTCGAATTGATCTTGAATTTAGAAAGAAGAAAACAAGTTTTCCAACAAAAGTCCAATTTGAATTTTAAAGAAGAAAGAGGAATTAGGAGTAGAAAGAATCTATTTTGAACTCAAAATCAACAATAAAGGAAGCTTAGGCCTAACCCTTATATGCACAAATCAATTTCGACTTTTTTGTAAACAACATAATTCATAACTTTCACTTTCATTCCTTTCTCTTGCTTTCGCTCTTTCTATTTTTTAATATTATTTATTCTTTTTCTTTTTTTTTTTAAATTTGATGTTAAAATAGAATTAAAACTTAATATAAATCACAAAACAATATAAAACTATGCAAACTTTTTTCTTAAAGATGAATTGGAAAAGATAGTGCAACTTCAATCTTTTTGAATTTTTCTTTTGATTTGTTGATGGAATCTGACCCTATACTAAAAAAAAACTCCAACTATTAGTAAAAATAAAAAAAAAGATTAAATGCAAGAAAAACAAGAAACTTGAATAGAATAAGAAAAATAAAAATAAGCATTGTGCAATCTTTTTGATATTTTCTTAATGCAAACAAACCCAAAAATAAAAGAATGATAAAATATGATAAAATAAACTTATTTGATGAAAGAAAAGTGAAGAAAATAGAATTGAGCAAGAAATAACAAGAAAAACCCAATTGGGGAGCAAAGAGAAGAAGAGGCCAAACTTGATGTAAGAAACACAAGAAATAAAAAGAATAATGAATTGAAGGATACGTACTCAATTCCTAAAGTCATGACTCGATACCAAATGATATGAATCAGAATAACTTGTCTCCAACCCGTAATCAATGTTGAACAAGTCCCAAAGATTATCAAGAAATCAAGCAATTTGTAAAATCCAACTAAACCCCTATAAAACCTATTTTTAGCAACCTAAAAAGTTTTAAAGTTTATTAATTCAAGAACTTTAATTAACTAATGTCAATTTAAGCTTAAAATTAACTAGTTTGTGAAATTATTAAACTTTCACTCATTAATCTCATCAAATCCTTTCAAAAACTCAAGAAGAGAACACTCGCAATATTAATATTCAACGATCATCAATGGCCGAATGGGAGAGGCGATTTATAGCCTTGCATGCTTAAAACCCTAATTAGCATAAAAGAAACAAAATTTTAGATAGGTAATTCAGCCGAGGTTATGTTAGCCACCTAATTATAGCTAAAAATCCTTTTTTCTAATGAAATAAGAAAGAAAATAAAGTCTTATGATTGGCCAAGGTGTAGTTGGTGAAAACGTAGTTTCCTAGGCTTAAAATATCTTTTAAAGTTGTTTACAAGAAACAAAGACTAACAAAAGATGTCATAAACTTAAACAGCAGAAGAGAATTTAGCAAACAAGAAAGAATCATGTTGAATGTGGGAAGACAATGTCAACTAAGCAAATCTAAATATATATTGGACTTTGATTTATTGACGTTGACTTGATATGAATCATGCTTATCCAAACATATCTTGGCTCCATCTTGTCTCATTTTAGAACATGTTATGTCTTCTCTTAAGTTAGAACATAATCCATTAAGATAACCTTATCCATTATATCTTAATTAAGACAACCTTATTCATCATGTCTTAAAAAGACGTATCTTGTCCTAACACATTTTTGTCGTAAAACACTTAATTTTGGAATTTATTTCCACTTGTTGAGCTTCTCAGATAGACTTCACAATAGGCCTTCACACCTTTATTGGGCTTGTTGAAGATCTACTAATTGCATCCACTAAATCGTGTTAGATGTAGGAAGACAATGATAACTAAGCAAATCTTAGTGTATCTGGGACTTTGATTTGTTGACTTTGACTTGGATATGACTCATGCTAATCCAAACATGTCTTGGATCCATCTTGTCTCATTTTAGAACATGTTATGTCTTGTCTTAAGTCAGAACATTATCCATTAAGACAACTTTATCCATTATATCTTAATTAAGACAATTTTATTCACTATATCTTAAAAAGATATGTCTTGTCCTAATGCATTTTTATCATAAAACACATAATTTTGGAACTTTTTTTTTTCCCACTTGTTGAGCTTCTCAAATAGACTCCACCATGTGCCTTCACACCTTGATTTGGGCTTGTTGAAGATCCATTAATTGCATCCATTAAATGTCCATGCACCACTTTATTGGGTCTTTTACTCCAAGATCTAATTTTTAACTTTGATGGGCTGGATCACATCATTTTATTGTGATAAAATAATTTTATTATTATTATTTAAATTATTTAATATAGTGACAAAAATATTATTGTTACAATTTTACTTATTCCTACATGTAATTTGATAAGCACTAGAATTTGGCGCCAATATGTTATGGCAAAATGTAATGATGAAAAGTTTATATCATAATTTATCTTGTATGCTTATTTATTATAATCAAAATTTTTGAGTTAAAAAGTTTTAAGCTCAATGACTCAAAAAACTCAAATATTTTTGTAAATTTTCAATTGTATCAAAAGTTTCTAATTAAGTTAATTATACCCTAATTTGATGAATTGATTTCAATTATACCCTAAGTCAAAAATTAGCATTTAGTAAAGTGTATATTTAGATTTAATTGGTCTTTATATTTTTCTAATTAGTTCAATCAAATTCAAAATTAAATTTAAATCTTAATAATTAATTTTATATTAATTTCACATTTTAAAAATTCTAATTTTTTTTTATATATTTAGATAATAAACTAAAAAATTCTTAATTTTTATTTTAAGGATAAATTTTTTGAGAATATGTAGGTTCATATTATGTAATTGATTTTTTAAAATATTTTTTAGAATTTTTTATTTTAAATGATTTAAATAATTTATTATTTAAAATATATAATTTAATTTTTAAAAAGAGATTGAACGAATTCTTCTTAAATGAGAGTTTGAAACATTTACAAATTTTAAATTGAAATTTTAAAATTTTTTAAATTTAAATATAAAAATATCATATAAAAGTATATGATAAATTTAACAAGTAAATATGAGATTAAATTGAATGAAGTATCATCTTAATTAAGCTCATGTAATTAATTTTTTTAATATTTCTTAAAGTTTTTAATTTAAATAATTTATTATTTAAAATATAAAGTAAATTTTTAAGGAGAGATTAAAAGAAAATTTTTTCAATGAGATATTGAGAGATTTTATAAATTATAAATTTAAAATTTATAGATTTAAATATAAAATTAAAATTCTTTATATAAAAGTATATAATAAATGTAATTAAGCAAAAAAGGATTAAATTGAATTTAAAATAAAAGTATCATCTTCATTAAGCTCATGTATTTAATTTTTTGAATATTTTTTAAAGTCTTTATAATGAATAAAAATAGAATTTTTTTAAATGAGAGATTGAGAGATTTTTATAAATTATAAATTTAAATTTTAAAATTTTTTATTTTTTAAATTTAAATATAAAATTAAAATTTACCATATGAAAGTGCATAATAAATTTAATTAAGCAAAAAGTGAGATTCAATTGAATAAAAAATAAAAGTATTATCTTAATTAAGCTCATGGAATTAATTTTTTAAATGTTTTTATTTTTCATAGTTTTAAAATTATTATTTAAGATATAAAAATTAACTTTTAAAGAATATTGACAAGACTTTTTTTTAAAGAAAAAAAAGAGATTGAGAGATTTTCTAAAATATAAATTTAAATTTTAAAATGTTTAATTTTAAAATTTAAATATAAATTAAAATTTATCATAGAGAAGTACAATAATAAATTTAATTAAGCAAAATAAGATTAAATTGAATAAAAATAAAAGTATCATATTAATTAAGCTCTAAACTTAATTATGGACTTGATTGAACCAATTGAAAGAGTATAAGAGTCAATTGAGTCTAAATATGTATTTTACCAAATTTTGATTTTGACTTTTGATATAATTAAAATCAATTCACCAAATTAAGGTGTAATTGACTCAATTAGAAAATTTGGATATAATTGAAAATTGCATAAATATTTGGATTTTTTTGGATCATTAAGCCAAATTTTTACCATAATTTTTTAAATGATTTAATACAAAAAAGAAATTTATACTACAAGTTTAGTTATTTTTTATAATAATTAAGATAAATTTGATTTTTGTTACAATGAAATCACATATTAAAACAAAATTAATTTTATCATATAAATTTTTATCATAATACATAAATTTTTTTTATAATGAGTGGTTTGTTATTATTGGACATTATATGTCTGTTTGTAAATTAGTTTAAATTATGATATATGATTTGAATATAATTCTATATGGACTTAACTCAATTACTTATTTTCATTATACCTAGTCATTTGCTTAAAAAATAAATTATATTTAGTTTGTTAAGCATTTAAATAAAAATAAAAATTATAATCAATTTCTATTTTATACAAAATCTATTTAACCAAAAATAATTATTTAAGAGAAAATTATTATATTTCTCTTAACAAATTATGAGATAATATTGTATAAATAATAAAAAAAACAAATTTAAATTTAAAAATTAAAAGAGCATATGAATTCATCTTATCCAACCTGATACTTCATTTTTAAGAGTAAATCTGAAACCCGATCTTAAAATTCCTTTTGTATGCAAACTAAATGAGTGATCTGAACCCGGTTGAACCTTGAGTTACCCGAATTCAACCCAACTTGAAAATTTCTCAATTTGAAAATAACCTAACCCAAAAATGATCCAACTCGAAATAACTCGACTCGACTCATTTACCACCTCTCCATCAAAATTTTCTACATATAAGGGGTAGGGCCCTTAATGCCAACTATAGGATATTTTAGTGCTTTACTCTTCACCTTTAACACATTCAAGACCTTTTCCTCTTACTTTTTAGACAATCTACTAGAGACAATGATAGGTAAGGGTTCATTATGCCCTAAGTTGGCATACCTAAAATGTGAAGGTAAAAGTTTAAGATCAAGCTTAGGAAGAGGTAATGGTGGTGTGAGGTTCCTCTTTAGCACTTCAAATTCTTGGGTTGAGGAATTGGCAATTAATGATAGTAGGTTTAAAGGGGCTGGTGTTTGGATCAGTCACCACCTTTACTCCCTCAGATTCACTAAGGTGTTGGGTTTGGCTTCTCACCAAGTTGGGCACACATTCATCAACTATATCCATCCACATACACATCTCCTTCCTTATTGGATACCTCATAGGTTTAAATATGTCAAAATCTATTTACCCTATGTTTGGTGCACCAGATACAAAGAAAATGAAGAGAAAAGAAAAGAAATTTAATTTTTTTTCTCTTATTTAGAGCTCTTTTTAGCATAAGAGAGAAAATTCAAATTCATTAAGTATAAATTTACTATTTTAACCTCATTAAAAGAGATAATATATAAAGAGCAACTAAAGATATTTTAGTAATTTAATATATCTCACACTTTTCAACACAATATTTTCCTCTATTTCTCTTTAAAATGGAGAAAAAAATTTATTGATATAATTTCTCTCCAAAAAGTCTATTAGAGAAATGTAATTTCTCTCTAGTTATTTTCTTTTCTTTCTCTTATTTGCAAATCAAACAAGAGAAGTAATTAATTTCTTTTCTTTTATCCTCACTTCTCTCTAATCAAACCAATGGTTAGTCTTCCCTCACTCTGAGCATCAATTTACCTAATTCCATATCAACGAAAGTTCTACTAATAGTCAGGAATTGTCTATCCAGGATGAGTAATATCTCTTGATCCTCCTTAAAATCAAGAACAACAAAATCAGTAGGGAAGATGAACTTTTCCATTTTCACTAGTACATCTTGAACCAATCCAATTAGGTATTTGATAGATTTGTTTACTAATTGTGATGAAATTTTGATTGGCTTGAATTCTCTAATTTTTAATTTTCTAAAAACAGATAAAGGCATCAAATTAATACTAGAACCTAAATCACATAAATCCCTAACAAACTCAATACATGCAACATGATTAGGAATATTAAAGCTCCTTATATCCTTTAGCTTTAGTGCTAGCTTATTTAGAAAGATGGCACTGCATTTTTCAGTAAGAGCAACTGTCTCAAAATCTTCTAACTTTCTCAAATTTGAGAGAAACTCCTTTAGGAACTTGACATAAAAAGGCATTAATGAGTGTTTTAGGTGAAAGGGATATTAATGTGAAGTGTCTTGAAATTTTTTAAAAATTTGGTAAATTTGTTTTCATTTTTTGGCTTATTCATTCGTTGTGGAAATTGCACCAGAGGAACATAAGGCTTAACTTATGGACATGGCTTCTTCTCTTCTTTCTTTTCTTGCTCTTACATATGTGGAGAATTCACCTCTTCATCTTCTTCAATAGTAAGCTTATAATGGAAAATTTTAATTGCTTGCCATTTCTCAAAGTAATAACCTTACAATGCTCCTTAGGATTTGTTTTTAAAGTATTAGGCAAGCCCCCTTAGGGCCTTGTAGAAACTAAGTAAGCAAGCTAGCCAATTTATAGTAAATTTGGATCAAAGACTGTTGATTTAAGCTATTTGTTCAACTTTGGAGTTTAATTTCTTCATAGCATCATCTTGAGCCTTCATTCTTTCACTAGTTGTGGCCATAGAGTTCTGCATTAGCAGCTCTAGATTGGATTTTCTTTCTTGAGTTATAGAATTGTTAGGCACTTGTTGTTGGAAACTAGGTGGTGCTTAAGGTTTCATCACATTATTATTATTGTTCTAGAAAAATTTTGGATGATTCCTCTATTAGAGAATACATATGTTTCAGTAAAGATTTCCATTGCCTACTATAATTGCCCATGTAATTTTATGTTTGAGTAAAGATTTCCATTGCCTACTGTAATTGCCCATGTAATTTGCTTACTCAGTTCCAAATAGGTTTCCAACTTGAAAATTAACACTTATATGATTTCCTCCACACATATAACAAATAACCTGTAATTGAGAAGATGATAATGCATTACAATTCATGGCACTCAATTATTTAGAAAGAGACAATACCTGAACTTAAAGGGTGGTGAATGCATCCATATCTAAAAGTTCAACCACATTTTAGTGTTGCTTAGTTTGTATAACCTTGATAATTATTTAATGCCATTCTTTAATCAACTTTATCACAACATCTTTTGGTTTCCTTACGAACAAGCTTCTACCAAGTGCATCCATTGTGATTTTCAAGGCATTTATCAATCCATTATAAAATGTTTGAGCAAGCATCCATTTAGCAAGTCCATGGTAGGGATTCTTTCTCTACATATCCTTAAATCTTTCTCATGTGTCATACAATGACTCACCTTTTATTAGTACAATTGTCTAGATATCGGTTCTCAACTTTGTTGTCTTGGCTGGTGGGAAGTACTTTGCCAGAAATGGTTAGGACAATTGCTCCTAAGTAGTAATGGTATTTGGTGCTAATGAGGCAAATTGTGCTCAAGACTTGTCTTGTAAAGAGAACATAAATAATTTCAATTGAATAATGCACTTTATTATGTTTAAAAGTGTCATATAGATCCAAAAAGGTGGTAATGTGGACATGACGATCTTCATTAGCTACTCCACTAAAAGAATTATTTTGAATTGTTTGAATTTTAAAATTATTAGCATTGACCACAGGTCAGCAAATGCCAGTCGCAACTCCTTCAATTGATGGAAGTGTGAAGTCCCTTAATGCCCTATCATTATTCTGTAAATGCTTGTTCTCCATTATAAGATGTTTCTTTCTTTCTTGTTTTTATCTCCTTAGAGTGTCCTTTCAATCTCAAGTTTGAGAGGTTATAGTGGTGCTCCTTTTCTATCAAACTTCTTGATCTTTGCATAAAAATCACAGACTCCTAACAAGTAATATAATAAAATATGATAAAATTCAAGAGTAAAGAAAAAAGAGATTCAATCTCAAAAACACTAATTTCTGACAATAATGTCAAAAACTTGTTCACCAAAATCAGTTCACTACAAATGCACAAGTTGATCAAGTAATATAATATACCTAAGTACGAATATCATTTCCACAAGAATGTGAAATGAGTACCAAATGAATATATTTTTATCTAGAAAAATAATTATAAATTTTGTATGAAAAGAAATTAAATGCAAAAAATAAAGTCTTACTAATTATGATAATTATACCTTGCTTAGGTTAAATTCAATATATTGAAGATTAGGGATCTTGATTCCACCTATTCTAAATAATTCTCATGATCTTGTTAAAATCCTTATTTGTTAATTACTGTAACTATCAAGTTTAAAGAGTTAAATATTATTTCTCAAGTAATATAAAACTATGCATTGAAACTATATTCAACCACATCTTTGTGCGCCAAATATAAAATTAAAGTCAATTAAGTTCAAACCCTAATAGAATATTAAAAAAGAAATTGAATATCTCTACTCATCAATTAATTGTAGGTTAATAATTTTAGGTCAAATCCTAAATACAATTTCTCAATTTATATTCAGAATCTAAAATCATGCAACTATTGATAATGCAATCACAAGCTTTAAGATTTAAAATTGCTAATTACAATTAAAAACATAAATTGAAATTTAATTCATCATGAATCGATGTAAGTACAACCCATAAATTTCATCAAGAACCCTTATATATATATCCTAAAAAGCAAATACTAGAAAAAGGATATATTTTAAAAATGTGTGAAAATATAGTTATATTTTGTTTCAGGTATTTATTAGGGTTTTAATTCTACTTGATATTGTTTTAAACGTAAAAATCAGTCTAGTTTAATTTAACATTTTACTATTTAATTTGAAAATTTTAACTTCAATGGAATTCAATCCGATCATCCAATTCAATTCAAAAATAACTTTCATATTCCGTACTCATCTATGTTCAAAATCACATTTTATTGTGTTAATAAATGATTGATTTGTTTATATTCAATTTACAACAAAGAATTACCATACAAACTCTCCAAAGCCAAAGATCGAACCATTATATATATATATATATATATATATATATATATATATA
>CATIWR010269247.1:0-28755 GCA_949677035.1 Omphalea diandra | reverse complement strand
TCCAATACATTCTTTTGCAGTACATTCAGTCAATACCATAAGTCCCACCCCCTAAAATAAATCAAACAAATCGCACAAGCTCCTACAGCAGACTTCTATTTCAGGAATTATGATAGTAATTTCTTCAAAGGAAATATGTTTTATCTAGTGGGAACAGTACTTTCATCCCAAGCATTGTTTCCTTCAATGATCAGCTTTACAAATATCAAATGGATTTGTAAACACAACATAGGCCAGTACAAAAGGCAATATGAAGAAAGAAAACAAAAAGTAAACGTTGCCAGAAGCCCAAAAAGAAAAGAGGCGAGAGGGGGTGCAGCCTTGGGAAATAAGTACTATAGCTGAAGGAACTTAGTAATATGAGTAGGTAGTAAACTCAAGTGCCGCCATGCACTGACAGCATTAAACCAATTAACATAATACTAGTCTTACCAAATCGCTATCAGAACTGCTAGAAGATAGCTAGATTGGTGGTACTAATTGCATATTATAGAAATTAATTGCAACACCAAGACGAAAATAGCAAGGAAACTTTAGATGCTATCATGCTATAATTTCTAAACCAAAGAGGTCCGTTGTTGTATGTGAAAAACTTGAGACATATGCCACTTGATGCAAGTAAGCCACTGACCAAATACCTCTCTCTGTTATAATTCCTGCAATTGATTTCTGCTCTCCAGGTTTCACCACCACCAAAGCTCCAACATTATGATGTGTCATCTGAAGAAAATTACTTTAACTAGGCTAAGTACTCAAGTGACAGCGTGAACAACAGCAACAACAACAGGAATAACTTATGGTGAAGCAAAGATTCATACCGACTTAACAGCATCATACACAGTGTCATCAGTGGTGCACCAAAGCCAAGAACCATCAGCACTTTTCCCTTTTGCTTTCAAGATGTCTGAAATGGTAGTACTTTCAAAGCTTTGCTCTTCCATATGAGCAGACGAGACAGACTCAAAGCGAGAAAACAAAATGGGCCTCAGTACTGGACTAGCAACGCGTACATGTTGTAGAACAGCATTTTTGACGAAATTCCCACGGGACAAAAAAACATTTACTGCCCCTTGCATTTTTACTGTAATAAAGAGATTGCTAATAGTCAATAACAGAGAATATCATGTCTCAGAGATGAGCACTCTCTTATGGCTATATGGACTAGTCCATAGATCTTTAGTGTTATGATCACTAAGGATCAGAGTCTATACATAATCCTAGCATGGCTATCATTTTTACATGTTTATGGTTACACATATCTGCATTTGCAACGTGCCTATGATGTAGCACTAGCTGGACCATTAGCTAGTGTCAGGGGTTTGGTTTTTTATTAAAATCAGTTAAACCGAATTTTAGATTTTATAAACCGAACTGAACCAAATCTACAAAATTTTGATTTGATTTAATTAAATAACATATATTTTAAATCTGATTCGATTTAAATTAGTTTGATTTATTAATAATTTCATTTTATTTGATTTTTTATATAAAAAATCAACCGAAAACCGAAAATTAAAAATTTTTTTAACATGAAAAAGAACCAAACTGACTGAATTAAATCGGTTTGATCAGTTTTTTTTGGTCCGGTTCAGCTTTGCTCACCCCTAGCTACTGTAGGTTTCACAAGAACACAAACTGGCATCGATTAATTACAAGGATACACAAAAGTAGTTTCCCAAAGTATGAATCCCATAATCCAATCAACTTTCAGGGATTTTCAAGAAAGAAAATCCAATGATACAATGAAAATCTTTTATAATACTCATTCTCATGAGAATTCTAATCTTATTGGTAGAAAGTTAAATACTATTATAAGAAGGGAACCAACGACACTACAGGTCATACTGTGCTATGTTTGACAGTTGCATCAGTTGAGAAAGGCTCGAACAAATTCCAAATACATATATACCAGAATAGCAGACCAGCTAAAACACAGATCAATCGGACCGAGAAACCCCCTTCCCCTCAACCCAAAAAAAAATTTAAAAAATAAAAGAGAGTAAATCTAAAGATCCACTGACCTTATGTAAGCAATACAAAAAGATCAAGTATAAAACTGATGTATATCTATCTATCAATCAATCATAAAACTGATGTATATCTAATCTATCTATCTATCATTCTATCACCAGAAACAAGCAAATGATACCTGATCAGCAAGATGAAGAGGAGGAGAAATTTCGGCTGAGAGAGAGAGAGAGAGAGAAGGATAAAGCAAGCAACCCTAGTTGGTAGAGATATTCTTACTTACTACTACTACTACTACTGCTACTGACAGTGAACAAGTGATGTCTTATACCTGTCTCCCTGGGTCTCCTGTGTTATCCACTTTCTTATTTTGGATAGACATCAGAAACAGAAACAGATCCCTCTTTATTTACTTATTTAATTTCTTAATCAATTATTGAATTCACGTTATTAGTACGCCAATGCCAAATAACCCAATTCTGGTTCTTCACTTTGTGTTCAGTTCTAATCTAAAGTTTTTTCCTTTAATATATCACCGTCACATGATTCCGGCGATTAGGCTGCATCAACTTGACGCCGTTACACTGTTCCTTTTTTAAGATATTGATATGGAAATATATGCTAAGTTAATACAATAAATATATTTATATTAAATAAATATAAATAACTATCATTGAAAAATCTAATAATATTTTTACTAAATAATTATTTATATTTTTAAATAAAATATAAACTACTAATATTAATTTAATATAAGTAAAATTTTATAATATCAATTAATTGATTAATTTTTAATTTAATTTATTTAATTGATATAATTGACTTAATTAAAAATTTTACGCGCCAGTTCGATCGAGTAAATACCGATGACGAACCGAACATTGGGGTTTTGGTTTTAACGTGTGCGCCAACTTCTTTTGCCCACTGAATATATACATAAAGTAGATATGATTTTTTTTGCATTATCATATCACCTTGATGATTTGATGCGTAGTTTAAAAGAAGACTTTGTTTTTTTTGACAAAAACAAGAAAAAGCAGTGAAAACAGAGGCTCAAAACAAGGAATGTTAAAGCGATAGATATTCAATCAAGGCTTTCGGGAAGCCTCTTTAAACAGTGAAAGGAGAAAGAGTATTGATTATGAAAGGAGGAGGATTTTATCGCTTATTCTTACCATTATTAAAAATATAATTGAGATTTTTCAATTCCCAAGTTTTGATTAAGTTAATATTGTAAATATTTTTTTATTTTTAAATATGTTTCAGTTACATTGTATTTTTATTTATTTATTTTTGAATTTAAAGCAATTGAAAAATAAATCATATCAAAATTTTGCTTAAATGTTTAAGGTTTTTATTTTTTAAAAAATAAAAAGATAATAAAGTACATGTATTTTAAGATTAAAAATTAAAAATACATATTTAATTATTAATAAAAATAAAAATTTGTTGGTCACAATAATTACAAATTGAAAATTTGTAACAAGAATAAAATTTCATTCCGAAGTGGAGCAACTATTGGTATGAGTTACGCACAGTCAACAAGATAAGATAAAAGATATCAGCAATATAAAATTCAGTGTTTTCATAATCGAATTTGATAAGTCATTTTGCTAAAATTGAAAATTGATTAGTGGTTTTCGTTCAGTTCAAGGTTAAAAATCAATCACCCAAAAAAGTAGTTAAAATAGAAAAAAAAAAATTGATTAGCTCTGAAAAAATACCCAAAACTGAAATCGGATCAAACTGATTCAACTTAAAAATTATGTTAATTTATGAAAAATTAAAAATTTTTAAAAAATTACATTATTTTATTTAAATTTTAAAAAATAATTTTCATTATTTTATCATATTATATATTTTTTTCTTAATTTTTAATTATTATATGTATTTTAAAAAAATAAAAAATATCTATTGAATGTGAAAAATCAAATCAATTGAAAAAAATAATCAACTGACCAACTTGATTTCTGATTCAATTTTAAAAATATTTGATAAAATTGAGCATATGCCAATAGAAGAATGAGAAATGAGAGCAGATAAATGAACCGAGGAAAAAAATAAAAAGAACTTGGAGCTAATGAAAAAGAAGTTAATTACCATTAAACTGAAGCTAGTAACAGCATAAATAGATATGGCTATGGCGGTGGTGGAGAGAGCTCGGTCGCCAATATCCAACGATAATAAACATCTATTGTTGCTAAAAAAAAACGTAGTAACTATTTATTTATTACATTTGTGAAATATATGTGCATATTCACGGTGCAAAATATCTAATAATAGTAAATATTAATTTATTTAAAAAATATTATTATTAAAAAAAGTCTGTCTACAACTTAAGTGGAGAGGGGACAAATAGGGATTGATTGAGTCAATAGGCGACTCATCACCCATAACTTGTTCCCCTAATTATAAACAAAATTTATTCCATTAAAATATGTCATTTTAGCCCCATTAAAAGAGAGAGAGAGAGAGAGAAGAAAAAAAAAAAAAGTACAGAGCGAAAATGGATCGTTTCACCTAGCTCTGATCACCATCAATTTTGTCGCCTTAAAGTTGATGGTGTTAAGCTTTCATTTGGTACCTTATTGGTCTTCCAATTCAAGTTACAGCTTTCATGGTGTAAGAGACGTGATTTTGTCAGTTTTGAATTTAGAAGTTAATTTCGGTCATCAAAAGACTGTTGGGATTAGGAGGAAGTTCAAATGATGTTTTCTGTTTCATCAGCTACCATCTTCAATTTTCTAGCATACAAAAAACAGAGAGTAAAGCAAGGTATCCGCTAATCTTATAAAAGTAATGCAAAAAGATCAAGTACAAAACTGATATATATCTATCATTTTATCACTAAGAATAAGCAAATGATAGCAGATCAGCAAGATGAAGAGGAAAAGGGGGAGAATGAAGATGAAAATTTGGCTAACAACCCCATTTAGTAAAAAGATATTTTACTTACTACTACTGAAAATAGTAGTAAAACAGGTAAAGTATGATGTTTTATGTTTGTTTATCTATATCTACTATATTTTCTAAAAAAAAACAAATTTGGATAGACACCATAGAACAAAGTCCTCTTTATTTAATTTCTTAACCCATTAACCAATTCATGTTGCATGATACCGATTGACTAGGATGCGTGAACTTGAGATATTGACACTATTTTATTCAGAAAGATATTTAGTGTGTGCCTGCCAACTTCTTATATCTATTAGAGAAAATTCTCAAGCAAATTCACTCATTGCTTATAAAAAGAAAAAAAGAAAAAACTCCAAATTGAAAGTGAAAAATAATTAATAAAACAATTTTTTTCTCTAAATCAATTGAAAAATTGTTAATTTATAATAAAATGTATCAATTATGAAATGAGAGTTTCATTCTATCTATTTATGCTAAGAAAACTTTTACTGACTGATTTATCATTAATATGATAAATTGAATTTATCTAAAAATTTTTGGCATAAAATCCGTTTAATATGTATATGATATATTACAAATACAATGATAAATTATTGTCCCAAAAAGCTCTAGAAAAGAGGATGGATAGGGCTATAATAAATTTTCATAAGAAGAAAATGTGCTAATGAAAAAAAATTATCAATCACATGAGAATATATAAATTTACAACAGATTCGACGCAACTTTGGTCTACGTCCTATCCTCTAGATTCCACTAGAGAGTTTCTACTAACAATGAACTTACTGGTGTTGCTCAAACTGTTACAAGCAAACTTATAGATGTTGCTCAAACCGTTACAAGCAAACTTATAGGAGTTGCTCATACCTAACACAAGATAGATTTTTTAGACAATATCTCAAAACTTATTCCAAAATATATTTATAAGCGCTATCTTAAGTCTTTTACATGTTCTCTTTTAGATGTTTACTACCCAACCTAGAGATGATCCTCACATATAAAGATATACATATTGCTTAATAGAGAATCATTTATTAACTTGCTTTCAAGTTACCGAGTTACAAGTTCAAGATGTGTATTTAAGAAATAATTGAGAAGAAAGCTAAGAATATGAACACTTTTAGCTTTTTAAAGCCTTTGCAATTTTGTGTCTCTTATACTTATTGGCAGAGAAAAAATCTCTTTTATAGTCCAAATGAGAAAAACTAGCTAGTACTTATAAAAGTCACTTTTCAAGGCTGTCAGAGCTAACAATTTGATTGTCAATGGCCATTTACCTCAGTTGAATGGGCACATTCCCAAGCAAGATTGTAAGGTTTCAAATTGCTTATTGATTGAGCAGGTTGTTCCACATTGTACAAACCATTCCACAAGTTGACTTTTACTTAATTTGAATTTCTCTAGCTTGCTAAAGGCCACTCTTCAAGTTTGACTTTTTATTTGAAGAAAGTTAATATTGAGTAGGTTGTTCAATTAGGTCATTCCACTAGTTGTTGGTTGTTCCACCTTTTTATGTCAAAAGGTTCAAATTTAATAATGAGAACAAACAACCACCTTTTATAAAGCCTTCCATTAAGAACCTCTTCTAAAACCAAAGCTTGGAAATAAATATTTCATAAAGAAAAGTTCCAACAAAATATAGAAAAAGGAAAAGCAAATTGAAGAATAGATCAAAATTGTTCAACAAATGCCAGAGCTTGTTTTGGCACTTAGGGACTCTCTTTCGATAGGTCTCACAATAGATAACTTCTAAAATTTGTTTACAAAATACAGAGAGAGATTGTTATTCAAAAACCTTAAGTCTCCTCTCAAAAGAATTTGCAAACAATTTCAAATAAATAATTTTTCTTAAAATTTCTTCAAATGTGATTTCTCAAAATGCCTCTTTTAGTTCTTCTAAAACATTTTATTTTCTGAAAGATAGTTTTCAAACAATCTTGATTACAAAAGATAGTCTTTATTCTACAAATCCTTTTTAAGTAGCCCAAAAAAAATCTTTTCAAATGGATGACACTTTAAATATGGGACCTTTCAAAATCTTATAGAAACGAAATTAGTCAAGTTGACCCATCACTACCTTAGTGAAAAACTAACCTTCTCATACTCAATAGCCAAAATCCTAAATATTATCCATCTAATGGGATGGGATTCACCCTTTTCTCAACCTTAAAAATTCGGAGCCTGGATCACAAAACTTTCCTTTAACTTATGTTACATATGTCGAGATTATCAATAAGTTTAGTTTAATCTTTTCTTCACATAGAACAAATCAAACAAACATCCTTGGCTTATTTATTTTGATGATAGAATTAGTACCACCTTTTAAATTGGTTTGTTACATGGTGGAATTAGTATAGAGATTTATAGTAGTTTGGGTATTAACCAACTCTATATCCACTTTATAATTTACCAATTTGGTGTTTCACTAAATCACTAGTGTTTTATAAACTCATACTCAACTTAGTTTTTAGGCTCACGTAAAATCTTATAAGTGTTCTTTCAAAGTTCACAGTCAAACCTTACATAAGTGTTTTATCAAGACCAACACTCAAACCTTACACAAGTGTTTTATCAAGGCTAACACTCAAACATATGTAAGAGTTTTTTAATATAAAGGCTCACTCTTAAAATCAAATCCAATGGTGTTTAATGCTCACACCAAACAACAACAACTCAAATACAAAAAATTGAATGCTTAAGAGTTGAAAAATAAATTTGCAAGAGTTTGGCTAGAATGAATGTTATATTTTTGCATTTATGTTTGTTTGGTAGAGTATTTATAAGTTACTCCCACCAAATAGATGTTAAAGACAAAACTATACTCAAATCTCCAAAGTGTGCAAGGCAAATTTGCATTAAATGCTTGTCATACGAAGTTCGCGGTTGAGATAAAAATTCATGATTAAGATAAGAAATTTACAATCTCTATTTCGAATTTTATTTAATGCCTAGTGTGACATGTGTTCACATTGGTCCTTTCAAAAACTAGTTGTTGGATCTTTCTAATGAACCTTAAAAGTAGCGGTAACTACTAAAATTTGCGGTCTCTACTAAAGGTTACGATCGCTACCTACCGCTATACCTACAGCGAATCAAACTAGAGTTTTGGTTTTTTTTATTTTTTTGTCGACCATGGTCTCTACTAAAATTCTAAGTCGTGACTGTTGAATCTCAACAATACTTTTCAAAATTCACAGTCTCTACGAAAATTTAAGGTCAAGACTTTTGGAGGCAGATTTTCATACTTTAAGTTTTTTTGCTTCTAATCACTTATATTCAACTTCCAATGAGATTCTAACTTAATATCTGCAAGATCAACACTTAATATTGATATTAGTATCTTTCAATTTATATTTTCAAGATCAAAAGAGAGTTTTGACTCATGTTTAAACAACCTAATCCAACAACAAGCATCAAGATGGATTAGCTTTTAATATTCTAGAGGTTGAAAGAGTCAGGGGCACTTAGGCGTCATGCCTTATAGTCAAAGCACAACAAGCTTTTCTAGTACCACATATCATCACTATGGTAAATCTTATAGTGGTTGTCCATGCCATTGGGGGATAAGAGCTTGCTTTGGATGTGGACAGATGGGACATCGACAAAAGGATTGTCCTTCAGTTGGAACAATATAGAGATTTAGACAAACAACACTTCCAGCACTTATTATCGAGGTTAACTAGTTATCAAGTATGGTGGTAGAGATCGAGGTTTTGGTGCTCATGATTTAGGTGGTAGGAATAGTGGTAGAGGATCTATTTAGACTCAAGGATAGACATTTGAGGAGAGGGGACAAGCTAGAGTTTTAACCATGACCCAAAACAATGCTCATGCATTTAATGTAGTTGTTACAGGTACATTGCTTGTTTGCTCTTTTGATGCTAAAATGTTATTTAATCTTGGCTTCACATATTCTTTTGTCTTTCCATATTTTTCACAAGGTTTGGGAGGTCTCTTGCCCCTCTAAACTATCCTTTATCTGTAGCAACACTTATGGGAGATATTATGCACACTGATCTAGTATATAGGGATTGTATAGTGCGTATTGGGGATAGATAGTTAGTTTTAGACCTTGTTATTTTAGAGATGTTAGAGTTTGATGTCATCTTAAGGATGGATTGGTTAGCTTGTTATCATGCCTCTTTAGATTGCTTCAACAAAACTGTGGCATTTAGGATTTTTGGTGAGGAAAAGTTTTAATTTCAGAGAGATTGTCCTAATACTCCATATAACCTCATTTCTACGATAAGTGCGAGGAGACTATTGAATAAGAAATTTTAAGGTTATCTTGCATATGTCAGAGATGCTCAATCCAAGGGTTTAGATTGGAGCAAGTTTCAATTGTTAGGAAATTTGTTGATGTGTTTCCTGAGGATTTGCCAATTTTGACTCTAGAGAGAGAGAGATTGAATTCAATATTGATCTTGTTCCTAAAACTAACCCTATATCTATGTCTCCCTATCACTACAAGAAATCACATATTTTATGATGAATTTTCTTGCCATGCAAGAAATTTTGTCATAATTTCTCAATTAATAGTTAAGAAATTCATAATCATCACTATAATATTCACTATTATGACAACTTTTACCTTTGTCACTATAAATTTTATACGTTGTCACTAATTTGCATATTTCATGACGATAAAAGGAAATTTGTCACATAAATTATTAGAGGTAGAACTTCGTACTGAAATTTTGGAGCAAAATCTTTCAATGACAAATTCCCTATACTTAATGATGATATTTAACGTCAAAAAATATTTTTTTTGATGACACTATCCTATTTTTGTAATTAATTACTTGAATAAATTAGTGACAATATTATTTCATCACAGATGTTCACATTTAGTAATGATGGATACAAAGACCTCACGCTTGTTTTTAGAGGTAAAATATTTTGTTAAAAAATTTAGAGGTAAATTTTTTATGACAATTGATATTGCTACTAATTGTAATTCTATTATAACAAGATGATAGTTCTTCTTCAATTTGTAGAATGAATAGGTGACAAAATAATTTCGTGTTAATTGATTATATGTTGCGACAATCCAACAAATTTGTCATAATTTAGTTTGGAGGCAAATTTTTATGTGAAAATTTGTTGGTGGCTAATTTTTTGAAGATGGAAAATAATAGTTTATGACAACTTTTATTGTCACTAATATTAATTTTATATGATGAGTGAATAAGTTGACATTAATGTGTTGAATAACTAAGTGACAAAATAATTTTATCTTCCTTAATTTTATTTAGTAACAATGCACACATATTCATCACAATTTAATTTGGAGGCAAAATTTTATGTGAAAGCTTCTGAAGGCAAATTTTTTGAAGACGGAGACATAATAATTTATGACATATTGTTAGACATATTATGTTAGATATATTATTGGATGTATTATGTTTAAATGTTATTAGACATATTATTGAACATATTAAGCTATTGGGCATATTATTGGAAATATTATGTTTGAATGTTACAATATTAGATTTTTCTATGGTAAAAATTTAAGGTAAAAATTTAATGTCCTATAAAATCTTTTATGACATTTGTCAAATTGATCATCTTAAATGTATTTTTAGTGACAAATTATTGATTTGATGACCAAATATTAACACAATGAATGATGATATTATCGTCAATAAATGTAGAAACTTACATGATGATTGAAAATCTTGTCATTTTAAATATAATTTCATTTACAAAATAATTAATTAGGTGACAAATTTCACAATATATAATAAAATTATCATCGTTAAATATAAAAATTATATGTCAATTGATAAATTTGTTATTGCAAGCATATTTTTTGGGGCAAACTATTAATTAGATGACAAAATGTTAAAACAATGAATGAAGATATAAATGTCATTAAATTATAAATTTATATGGCAATTAAAAATTTTATCTTTTAAAATATTATTTTCAGTGACAACTTTTTGGTAATGAAATTATTATCACTAAATATAAAAATTTGTATCATAAATGATATATTTGTCATCTTAAATATATATATTTTTTTGTGATAAACTATTGTTAAGATGATAAAATATTAACATAATGAATGATGATGTTGCTTATTATGATGAAAAAAAATTTTTTAATGAAATTAATCTTGCCATAATATGTGGTTTTATCATAACAAAATCACAATTTATCATAATTCTTATAAAAATTGATTAACAAAATAATATTTGATAAATATTTTTATCACAATAAATGAATATAAAATAAATATAATGACAAAAAAGTTTTCGTCATACTATGTTATATCAAAATCAAGACACCAATTTTTTGGCACCGACGAAGTTATAAATAACGAGAAACTAATTTTGTCATAATATTAACTTTTTCGCTATATTTAATTAATATATAAATTAGCATAAAATTATTTGTTATAATAAATTATCATTTATTGTAACAAAATAACTTGTCACAATATATAAAAATAGAAAAACATCAAAATTTAGTGTAGAAAATATTTTCATTAAAATCTTAGCGCAAAAAGTAAAACTATAAATAATGGGAAAATAATTTTTGCATAATAGCACTTTTATCAATATGTTTAATTATTTAGAGGTTATTAAAATTATTTTATTACAATAAATAATTTTTTATTTTTAAATAACTTGTCACGATAAATGAAAAAATGTGCATAGATGCTAAATTTGATATATCAATTTCATTTTTTATAACATTGAATATCAAAATTAAACCACAAATTAAGAAGATAAAATTACTTTTATTAACATAAAAATTTATATATTATCAAAATGCTAAATAATATAAGCATATCCAATAAATTTTAAAATATTAAATTAATTTTTCTGATTTTGAAACAAATTTTATTAATATTCTTGTTATTTGAAGGTGATGTTTTTTTTAATTTTTATTAGACTTTAGAATGTAAATTGATAAATACTATATTTCATCTCTAAATTTATAATTGAATCTATTGTAATCATTTTAAGTTTGAATAAAATAACTTAATCTTTCATAATTTTATTTTATTACTTTTTTTAATAATTTTATTTTAAATAATAATTATTGATTATGTGAGAGTCAATAAGTACTATAAGAATTACATCACGATAAAACCAAATAATTTAAAAGTCTTTATTATGATAATCAATTGGTTTTCGGAAGAATATGAACAATTACACTTTAAAACTCAACAATTAAGCGTGCTGACAGTGGAAAAATTCAAAGATAAGTAACAATTGGGAAATATCTTGATTTTACAAGTAGAAAAATTCAAAGATGGGTAGTACCATTTCAATATTAGAGTGGGTTAGCTGTGTATAAATCAATATGAGGTCAAGTTGTAAGGCATAAATATAATAAAATATTATTTTAAAATAGATATAATTTTTGTGACAAATTTATTTGTCATAAAAAGAATTTCATCATTATAAAAATCTTTTACTATTGTAAATATATTCGTCACCAATTCTATATACTATTGCGATGAAATATAAATTGTCATAATGTACATACTAAAACAAGGCTATGTTGATAAATATGGTGACAAATCGATTTGTCATGATATATTCATGGTGGCAAATTTAATATATATTATGATAAAATATTTTGTAACAAAGCATTAAATTTCTTGTAATGGATATTAACATCATTAAATGTATAAATTTATATGATGATTGAACATTTTGTCACGTAAATTAGAGTTTAGTGACGAAACAATGAATTAGGTGATAAATTTAAAACACAATATATAACAAAATTATTATCACTAAATATAACAAATTGTATGACACTTGAAAATATTGTCATTTAAAGTATACTTTTTTGTGACAATATGACTAGTTAGGTGACAAAAATAAAACACAATTTATTATAATAGTTATGTCACTAAAAATCAATATAACTATGACAATTATCAATTTCGTCATCAAATAGTATGTAATCCATGATAAATAAAAATTTTGTCACTTTATATGTAATGCGATGGGGTTTCAATAATGATCATTGTGACGATAGATTTTCGTCTCAAAATCTCAATGATGACGAAAAAAGCACTTATAATGACAATATTTTGCCACAAAAAGTGCAATTTCTTATAATGTATCGTATGCCAGCTATTCAGCTGAAAGAATGGAAGGAGCAATTACAGGACTTGAGGGTTACATTCAATTAAATGTTTCTGTTTGGGGTCCTCCAATGTTGTTTATGAAGAATAAAGTCTATGAGACTGTGTATAGATTACAAACAATTGAATAAGGTTATTGTGTGTAACAGGTATCCCCTTCTAAGTGTTGATAACTTGTTTGATCAACTTGAGGATGCATGCTACTTCTTCAAAATTGATCTTTATTTCGGATATCACCAATTGAGCTAAATCTGCCTTTAGGACTCAGTATGGCTATTATGAGTTTCTTGTGATGTTGTTTGGTCTTACTAATGCCCCCATTGCCTTTATGGACCTTATGAATAGGGTTTTTAGGCCTTTTCTTTATAGATTTGTGATAGTATTTACAGATGATATTGTGGTGTACTCAAAGAGTAAGGAGGAGCATGAACAACATTTAAGACTTGTCCTTCCGACTTTATGGGAACATCAACTATATGCTAAATTCTCAAAGTGTGAGTTTCAGTTAGATAGTTGGACTTACCTTGGGCTTTTAGTGTTTAAAAATGGATTGAGTATTGACTAAAAGAAGGTAGAAGTTGTGCTTCATTGGCCAAGGCCAATGTCTGCGATAGAGATTCAAACTTTTCTAAGTGTAACAGGATATTATAAGTGATTTGTAAAAGATTTCTCTCATATTGTTGTTATTTTGACTAAATTTATGTAGAAAAATGTGAAGTTTCAGTGGTCAAAGACTTATGAATAGAGTTTTGGGGAGCTTAAGACTCATTTGACTACAACACTAATGTTAGCTCTTCCTTCCAAGGTTAATGGCTATGCAATATATTTTGATGCCTTGAGGGTTGGCATAGGGTGTGGTTTGATGTAAAATGGTCAATTAATTGCTCATGCATCGTGCCAGCTAAAAAACACGAGCATAATTATCGCACCCATAACCTAAAAATGGCGACAATAGACTTTGCCCTAAAGATTTGAAGACATTATCTATATGGTGAAACCTGTGAGATCTTTACAAACCATAAGAGCCTTTAATTCATTTTTAATTAGCAAAACCTTAATCTTTGACAAATATGATGGATAGAACTGTTTAAATATTATGATTGCATTATGCAGTATCACTGTGAAAAAGCCAATGTCATTGCAAATGCTTCGAGTAGAAAATCATCTGGTAATTTGGCTCATATATATGCTGTTAGTAGGCCTTTGATCAGTGAGATGCATCAGTTGGTAGATCAAAAAGTATAACATGATATCTCATTTAGTGCTTTCTTTTCTCAATTTCAGGTTATACCTATCTTGCTATATAGGATAAAAAGCTAACCAACATCAGCATCAAGGTTGAAGTAAGATTATGAATGGTGTCTATCAAGATTGCAATAAGGAGTTTCTAATAGGTGAGGATGAAGTTCTTTATTATGATTTTAGATTGTGTGTTCCTAGAGTTAAAGGTATAGTAGAAGAAATTTTAAGGAAAACACACAACTTAGCTTACACAATGCATTTAGGTTTGACTAAGATTTACACTGACAAAGAGTTCTATTGGTGGATTAAAATGAAGAAGCACATTACATAATTTAACTAGCGGCCTTACTTGCCAATAGGTTAAGGCAAAACATCAGAGACTATATGGATTGCTGAAACAGTTAAAAATCCCTCAATGGAAGTGAGAGGTGATTGCCATGGACTTTTTTGTTGGGTTGCCACATACTTGAGACAGTTATCATCTTATCTAAGTGATTATTGATAGGTTGACGAAACCTACTCATTTCTTAGTTTTGAAGACTACTTACAGTGTTTCACGATTAGCTTAATTGTATTTAGATAAGATAGTTAAACTTCACTGATTTCAATCTCTATTGTGTTTGATCGTGGCACTCAATTTACATCTCAATTCTAGAAGAAGTTTTAGAAAGCTTTAGGGACTCAGTGATGTTTGAATACTACTTTTTACCTTAGATTGATGGACAGTTTGAGAGAACTATTTAGACTTTGGAGGATATGCTTTATGCTTGTGTAATGGATTTTGGTGATAATTAAGATGATCATTTCCCTTTAGTAGAGTTCACCTACTACAACAGTTATTAGGCCAGTGTTGAGATGACACCTACGAGTGAGTACAATTTTATCCAATTCGGATATTTAAAAATCTCCAAAATTGAATAAAAAAACTAGGGATCCTATTTTTAAGGAATTAGTATCATCCCGAACATAGCATGGAACCATATCGAATTTTTAATGTAAACTAGTTCAGAGATTCGATGCAAATGGAGCAACTAGTACAAAATAGTATCGGGTTGGAGATTCAGAGATTTAACCAATATTTCAAAATGCAATTTTCCATTCACCTGTTTAATTTAACCACTATATCACAACAAATTTCACTCACCTGTTTAATGTAACAATTGAAAATATAGACAGTTGCAAACTTAACATAATAGCTGGAAATAATACAAATTCAAATATCTCAATACAAACAATTGTTTTGCTTCTTTTTCTTTCAACAGTTAATTTGTCTTTTCCCTTTTGATTCCTCAAATTTCTCGATTTTAATCTCATCATTTGACTGCAATAAGCATAAAAATTAATGAAATTGTTAATAAAAAATAGTTAAAAATGATTTAATACAAATTAGTAACAACTAATACAAAAAAATAATTAAAAGCTTGATACAAGAAATAAAATAAAAATTAATGAGGAACCTCTATATGTGTCAGCTACAAAAACCCCCACATGCATTAGCTAGAACCCTCAAATCAACTTATATCATATTAAATTCACAAAACACAACTTACTTCACAAATCAATCAAGCATCAACTTAGTTCACAAAACAAAATCAGTAAAACAAATAATTAATAAAAGTGTTCTAACCTGATTTGCAGAACTTCTTCAATCTTTAACAGAGAAAGAGGGGGAAAGGGAGAGATGAAAACTTCAACTGTGATGTGATTGAGACTTTCAAGTTATGCAGTAGAGATAGAAAGAGAGACTTTGGTTGTGATGTGGTTGAGACTCTCAAATTATGTAGCAGATATGAGGAGAGAGAGAGAGAGAGAGAGCCTTTTGGATTATGCAGCAAAAAGAGTGAGGAAAGTAGGCCTACTATATTGAGCGACAGAAAGAGAGAGGAGAATAGTTTACCCCTAATTGCACCTTATAAAGCTCTCAATGGAAGGAAGTGTAGATCGCTTATATGTTGGAATGAGGTTATGAGACGACTTACTATACCACAATTGATACATCAGACAAGGTTTTTTTATCCACGATAAGCTTCTAACTACTCAAAGTTGATAAAAGAGTTATGATAACCCAAAGCATGGAGATGTGAACTTTTTTATTAGTGATCTTATTTTTTTAAGAGTTTCTCCTATAAAAGAAGTCATGAAGTTTAGGAAGAAAGAGAAATTGAGTCCTTGATATATCGAATTGTTTGACATTATTGAGAGAGTTAGAGAGGTGACTTATCACTTGACTCTTCTACCTAACTTTTTGCATGTGCATCCAGTATTTGATGTTTTCTTGTTGATAAAATAAGTTTTAGACTCATCACATATTTTGCATCCACATACTATACAGTTTAAGGGTGATTTATCTGATGTGGTTGAGACTCTCAAATTATGCAACAAATATGAAGAGAGAGAGAGAGAGAGAGACTTTTGAATTATGCAGCAAAAAGAGAGAGGAAAGTAGGTCGATTGTGTTGAGCGACAGAAAGAGAGAGGAGAGTAGCTCACCCCTAATGGCACAGTATAAAGCTCTCAATGGAAGGAAGTGTAAATCGTTTATATGTTGGAATGAAGATGGAGTGAGACGACTTACTAGACCATAATTGATACATCAGACAAGGCTTTTTGATCCACGATAAGCTTCTAACTACTCAGAGTCGATAAAAGAGTTATGATAACCCAAATCATGGAGATGTGAACTTTTTTATTAGTGATCTTGTGTTTTTAAGAGTTTCTCTTATAAAAGAAGTCATGAAGTTTGGGAAGAAAGAGAAATTGAGTCCTTGATATATCCAATTGTTTGACATTGGTGAGAGAGTTGGAGAGGTGACTTATCACTTGACTCTTCTACCTAACTTTTTGCATGTGCATCCAGCATTACTTATTCTAGATTGTCAAACTAGAAAACTTCATTCTAAAAAGATTGCTTTGGTCAAAGTCTTATGATGTAATCACTCTAGTATTGAGGCCATTTAGGAGATAGAATCTGAGATGCAAGTCAAATATCCTCATTTGTTTCAATTTTCATGTTAGAATTCTTTAGATATTTGATTCTTCAAGTTAATTCTTTAAGTATCTAAAAGTTGAGAACCGAATTTTATAAGAAAGGGAGAATGTAATATCTTAATGTTTTATAATTTTAAAATTATACTTGTTTAGAAATTGTTATTTACAAATATAAAATAATATATTCTATTTGAAATTTTTAAAAAATATTATTCATATATATATATATATATTCACTCATGCGCAGACATTTTTGCTTCTAATAAAATCTATTTAGATATTTTAAATTTTAAATTTTAAATACCGTAATAACTTTTGTTTTAAAAATTAAAGAATATTTTTTTGAATTTTAAAAAAAACTTGATTAACTATTTTAATCCTTACAAAATTTGAAATGGAGCCTTTATTCTATTCTAATAACTCTATGTCTTCTTCTTCTTTTTTTTTTTTTTTAAAAAAAAAACCATACATGTATTGTGATTTATTTACCTGAAACTATCGAAAATTTATTTGTTTCCTTTCTCGCAATAACTTCATGGAAAATTAAAAGTTATCGGTGCTTTCAAATTTGTCTATTTTCTTTCATTGATTATACTACTAATGTACAATTTTAATGGGCTTTTGTTTTTTTCTAGTCTACTATTGTATTATACTTTGTACTTCTAAACATCTTATTTTATATTTTTCTCAATCTGAAATTGGTGTGTAGGGAGAAAAGTGAACCAAATTTTTTCATGACCGTTTCCTTTGTATTGCAAAAGAATTGATTTCTACCTATGAGTTTATCTCGTAATATAACTAACTTTTCATTACTAAATTGATCTTCAATTTATTATTTCTTTTAAATCTCTAATGTTAGCAAGCTAGTAAGCCATAATGAAAATAATGAATAAATCTGAAATTTCATTAATCAGCTGGATACTAAAGTTTATTAATTATTTGATTATTTGATTTTCTTGTTATATAATTATAATTTAAAATTATTGTAGGAATTGAAATTTTATTTTAATTAATTTCAAATCTGGGCATTTAAATTTTGATCCCTTATTAGAATTTGTTCCAAAATTTATGTAATTATAGAAATATATTTTATATTCTAAAACCACTTGTTTATCTTCTGATTAAAAAGTAAAATGTTGATAATCTAAGATCATTTGATTTTGACGGTTTCCATGCTTGTTACTGTTGTTCCGAACTTCTTTCGGGTTTCATAGCTAGCGGCATTTTATTGTCATCTACATGGCCTTATTTCTTTTGTTTGTTCATATTATGAAAATATATACAAAAAAAAAATTTCTCTATTTTTTTCTTTTTTTCTTTTTTTTACATATTAATGTTGAACCAATCTATACCAAATTTTATACCATAATAATTATTTATTATCTTTGATTTGTCCTTAGATTTGGCTCATTTGTTTGTTTAACACATAGTTTGTCCCATTATCTTTTAAAATAGTATTCTTTGTTTGAATTTATATAAAAATTCACTTTGAAATGAATATACAAATATTTTAATTGATGTTTTTATCCTAAAGTGTATCCTTATATCCTAAATTATATATTTTAGCTCTCATTTTAATTAATCTTTTAAATTTATATATTCATAAAACAACTTGCTATTTGAATCATTAATTTAATTATTTTATTTATTTTAACAATTTACATATAAAAAGTTTGGATCTCTCAATATCTATTTTTATTTCAATTTTCATGTAACTATTGTACTAAAATTTTTTGCCTTCTTATGAGGTAACTAACGTTAAAACAAATTATCTATCTTAAAATTATAAAGAAAATTCGGATTCTTCTTGTGTTTATTGAGGTTATCTCTTTTTGTGTTTGAATTTAGCATATATTATGGATTATCTAGACTTAGCTTATATCCAATGGCAGGGTCAGGACCCTAAGTCAGAGGATGCAAAACTTTACATACTAATTTTTTTTTACGATACAATATGCAATTCAATTAAATAGTTGATATATAAATAATTTTTTTTACAATATGCTTGTTCTTTGAGAATATATTCATTATTATTGATGATCAAAAAAATATATTGATTATTATCAAATATTTATATTTTGGCTAAGTACTTATAGCATATATTTATTTACTCTTTAAGTGTGTGTGTCTATATATATATATATATATATATATATATATATATATATATATATATATATATATATATATAAACTAATTAGAGCTCATTTAAATTTATAATTTTTTTTAGCATTGCTTAATTGCCTCTAAACTTTTTTTTTAAGGGGAAACAAATGTTAAAAACGAGATAAATTTACTTATTATTACATACATACATTTTTAAAAATTAAGGGGGTGCAATTGCCCACCCTCAAGTGAACGTGGCTCTGCCACTGCTTGTATCTAAAGTTTATATGAGTAATTATTATAGTATATAACATATATTTTGTCTCTTTTTAAAACTTTTTAACATGAAAATATTTATAGATTGGACAATAACCTTTTGAACATAATTTACAAAATGCTTTTCAATGTGAATATTTAGTAAATTGATTTTATCGCTTGCTTATAATTATTTGAGAATTATTTGATTAAATATTTATTAAATACGCTATGCATATAGAGCTCATGAGCTTTCGGGAGCAAACCGTTAAATTACTTAAAAATTTTATCCATTGCTCTAAATTTGTAGTTGGTATTTATAAACTTTGAATACTTTAATTGTGCTTGATTTAATTTATTGATTTTGAAGTATTTAAATTCTGAATTGTTGCTATTTGATGTTGAGTTATGTTATTTGTTATATATTTGCTACTGAGATATGAACTTTTGTAATTTGCGTTCTAAATTATATTTTAATGCCTATTTGAATGTGTTTTGATTTTTAAATCGATATTTAGTATCTAATTATATGTAATTGATTATCTGATATCTAGACCTTGTCAGGTAGACTATTACAGTAATATGATTGCATTATTTACTATCATGCATCATAATTTATTAAGTATTGCTTTAGAGTCAACCATTGATATATATGGATGAGATGATGTGTATTTGATTATATAGTAACGTGCTTACCATCTAAAACTTTTAGTATATGGATTATCATTAGTATGGAATATTATACCAAAAGTTTTAATTTGAAATATTTTTATTGGTTTAAATGAATTGAATGTTGATTGTGAAACCTTTATTGATTTAAATGCTCAAAATAGATATTTAATTATTTGTAGCATTAGCATGTTTAGAAATATAAAATTATTATGAAATTATTTGAGTGATTGTTTGTTCCAATTCTATTATGTATTATAATTATCATTCATTTAATATTAATTCAATTCATATCTGCTCTATATTTTTTTCATATCATTAAATAGATATAATTGGTCCAAGTTTCGATTTGCTTTTTTTTAAGGATTTATTTTATTTATTTATGATATTTTCCTGAACTCTAATTTTTTCAAGTTAAATTTTATTATAATTGTCTGGATGATTTATTTGATTATATTCTATAGAGATTTCACCATTCGGCTTGAAATAAATTATAATTATTATTATACATTTCTATATTATTGTGTAAAGTTAATAAGTATTGATTTTTTTAATGTTTTTAGCAATATATTTTATCTATGGATTTACATAAATTGATATGACATTAATTCATGGCTCAGTTGCCCTGCAGTGATAAAAGACTTAATCCAGTTGGTGCATTTGATGCCTATTCGGCATGTATTATTGAGGTCATAATGCCCACTCGTTGATGTGATGGATAAGTTATTTGTTTTTTTTACTAAAAGAAAACAAAAATCAAGCATTGCCCTGTTTCTTTATTTCTACTTTTTCACAACTATGGATCATTCCATTTTTCACCCATATTTTTCATAACACAAACACACATGCATATATATATATATATATATATATATTTCATGACATTTGTAGCATGTTATGATTTTATCTATCTTGTATTTGTTTATTTTAATTTATCTATTTTTTTAGAAAATCAAAGAAAAAAAATTAATATATTGATATTTTTGAGTATTTTAATAGAAAGAAATTACTCATATTTAGCTTTTTCCTGTAGTCGAACTTATTTAATAAATATCAAATAAAATAAAGTTAAGAAATTAGTAGACTTTCCATAAAAAATTAGGAATCCAAATAATAATTTTTAATTTTTATGTTATGTTTGAAAATTTAAATTTTGAAGTAATTTAAAAAATTATTACATTATTTTAATAATTTGTTATTTAAGAATATTATGTCTACAAAATATAAGTTTATTTCCTTTGAAAAATAGAAAGTAATTAAATATAAGAGTAATTATGAGAATATTGAATATAGGAGCAATTATGATGATCTCATTAATATCTAAATTTTATTCCTTATGTATTGAAACATACCAATCTCATTTACATTCCATAGATATACCAATCTAAAATATAAAAATCATAAAACATTTATTTTAGAAATAAGATTTCATTTTCAATTCTAAATGTAATCAAACACGACTTAATATTTTCGACTGTTTTTATTTCTATAAATGAAAATCATTTGTTTTTACTGTTCTTATTTCTATGAATGAATTTTTTTTTTCATAAAAAAAAAAATTAATTCCTTTCGCTCCATTACATTTTCAACATTAACAAACAAATTAGAGGAAACTTTTATATGTTCTCTTATTAAAATATAAAACAAGAAAATAAACTATCTTATTTTGTTAAATATGTCAATTTCACTAAATAATTTTAGGCTTCTATATCAATTTCCATAAATAATTTTAGGCTTCCAGTATAAAACTCTTTAACAAATATTTGAATTCGATCAGCACAGAATAGATACACATTATCCTATCTGTGAATTACTTATTTACTATTTCCAATTACGTCCAACTGTTTGAAAACTCAATTTTCTAGATTAGAGTATAAACCTCAATTATCAAGATCGAACAACACAAATACCAATCAATTTCCTAAATTTCATTTGTTTTATACTTTTAACAAGAGATATAATTTTTTGCTTAAATGGAAAAAAATTCAAAAATTAAATTAAATTAAATTTACCTAGATTATCTGAAAAAATAATAATTTTACTTGACTTTGCCACAATTATTTCTTTAAAACAGAGATCACTGCATTGATTTCTTCTAATTTAAAATCAGAATTTTAATTGATGAAAATGTTTTGATCAATGTGGAACTTTTAAGTGGTTTGCTCTAGCTTTTAATTGAGTTAATCTCCGTGGGTTATTCTCTCTTTTCTTTCTCTAACTTTGCCTTTATTCTCAAGAGTGCTTGATAATTATATTAAATATTTTAAATGAAAATATTCAACATTTAACTTTTTAAGTTTATTTGATAACATATTTTTAAAAGTTTTTAAGATTTTAAGCGTATTTGATAATGTTTTTTAATCAAATATTTAATTATAAAAAATCATTTAATTTCATAAGTAAAAAAAATTGTTCAATAAATTAAGAAAATTTTTATTTTTTTAATAATTATTAGTATACATCTCTTTTACAATATCACTATTTACTGTATAACTATTTTTAGCTTCACATTTACTCTTGCTATCACCAACATCGATGAAATCATTACCACCACTCCCACCTCACACTCATCACAACTGTTATCATATCTCATCATTATCAATATAACTATAACAACCACTGTCTTCTGACTACCACAATTGCCATAATTTTTATCAATATGATAATTATTGTGACCACAATTATTATACACCATCATTATCATTATTATTTTTATCACTTAATATTTTAATTTATTCATAATTTTTAAAAATTTAATAATAATTTAACTTTTAAAATTTTCAATATTAAAATAATTTATTTCTTGATCTTTTAACTCTTAACCTTTCACTCTTTTTGTGTCTTTTCTTCCATCTTTGATGCAAATAGCTAAGGCATATTGGCAAAATATTCATTTCAACTTCAAAACCCGATCACATGGGAAAGACTAAAAAAGTTTAAGTATACAATTAAAACATTCATGCAACAAAAAAGTTACACTTAAATTAGCCTAATAAGAACAAAAAATGAGTGAAGCCCAAGAGAGGTTAAACTCTTCAAATAGAGCCCAACTAGTGGAGAGCACACAAACATAACCTAATTCGGCCAAAGCATGTAAAAAGAAGCTCAAGACATGTAAAAGGAAGCCCAAGTCATGTAAGCAAAGAAATAAGGACCAAAGTCAAAGATTTTTGCAATATTTTTTTAGTTGACAATATTTCCTAATGCTATTAAGATTTGCTCATTAGACTGAATCATTTTCTTTTTCTATTTAGAAAGAGTTGTTCTTTAGTTAAAAAAGTTTTTTAGTCTAATCTTGTTGACCAATTATAATGTTCCTTTATTTTCCTATTTAGTTTATGATTGTCTTTTCCTTATCACATTAAAAAATATTAAATTCTGTTATGAAATGTATATTAAATCCTAATTGATTTTAGATTAAGTATTGTAAGACTATAAAATAACACTCTTATTATGTCAAGAGGTCATTCATTTAATCAATATTATTATTATTAGCAATTTTGCTTGTGAGATAAAATTCTCTTTTTGAGTGGATTTGGTGAGATTATTGAGTAAAAACTTAATAATTTCTCAAACTTGTCAATTTTGATATTAAATTGGTTTGGTTAATTTAGGGTTTGAGTTAACATAATTTTGAATCTTTATAATTTAGGTTGTTAGAAATAAATTTTATAGAGGTGTAATTGAGATTTAAATATCAAAATTCTAATACTTGATTTGATAGATTTTGGACTATTATTCTTTAATATACGGTTAAAAATCAATCCAATATTGTTCGTATTAATCTTGTACCATGTCTTTTACCATTTTTCCTTTTTGTGAGCTGAGTTAGCTATTACAGTATCAACAACATAAAAATTCTTTCCCATGTGTCACTACATTAGTGTTTGGACAGCCGTTAATTGTCCCAAGCATTTCATTTTGAACACAGAAAATGAATCTCTCCTGACAATGGCGATTTATCCCAATTATATTCATGCTAACTCTATCTTTGCGCCGCCCTCTCCAGTAACAACAATTACAAATTCACAATATAATTATAATAATAAATTTTAAATATATTTTCAAATAAATAAATAAATAATTAGATTAATATAAATAATAATTAAAGTTTATTATTATTTTATAAAAATTATTATCAAATAAATAAATTAAGAAAAATAAAAATTATAATTAAATTAGTACAATGAATTTTCAATAAAATTATAATTAAATTAGTATAATAAATTTTAATAATAATATAATTTTTTATAAAAATAAAAAAATTCATAGTTTCATTTTTCATTTTTATCCTTTTAGTTTTTTTTATTTTTTTCTTATTAACTAGAAAACTAAAATATTGATTATTATGAATGTGAAAAATTTTTCATATTGTTAAACTTTCTAAATTGCTTTTAGATGAAAATTTTCTTATATTTTAAATCTTTTATATTTTTTAATTAATTGAGAAAATTAAATATTTAATTAATAGCTTATCAAATAGAAAAATGAAATATATTATATTGTCACTTGATAAATACTCATTAAAAATTAAATTTAAAATTATAATTAATTATATATATTGATTGATTGATATTGACTTGTAGATTGTATTGTAATTGCTAAATTTATAAGAACATAGGACCCAAATGAACCAAATAAATTATAAGCATGACTTAAAAGATAGTTTGTTGGATTATCTTGGATTTAAGATTATTTTGTATAGTAATTTCAAAAATTAAACAAAAACTATTCGAGATTTTATTATGAAAGTTTCGCAAATTGATTCAATTGAATACGAAAGTTTTGAATCCAAGATTAATAAGAGTACTCTAGTTTTGTGTTATTTTTTAAGTAATTAATTTAGGCATAATTATCTATAAAGACTTGATTAAGTAAATTAAATCTACTACTAAATTTTTTACAACCCTCTTTTTTCTTTTCTACTCTTTTAATTTTTTACAATCTCTTTTTTCAACAATAAAAGTTTATACAACCTTTTTTCATTCATAGAGTCCATTTAAAATCTTCATCTTTCACTTTTACTGTAAATCTCAAATATTTTATATCAAAACAAACCAATTAGAGATAAATACCTTAGATTAACATTCATTATTAACATCCACTATTAAAAAATCTATAATTTATAAAAATATTTAAATATTATTAATTAAATATCATGTGTCATCTAAATTGATTATTTTTTGCATAACAATATTTATATCATTAAAGCATAATAATTCAAATACTTTAATATGTTAATATATTAGATTTTTCATCATTGAGAACAATCATATAATATGTCTTGGAAATGTTGTTATGTAAAAAATAATCAATTTAGATAACATATAATATTTAACTAACAACATTTGAATGCTTTTATAAAATATAAGATTTTTTAATCATGGATGTTAATATAATTTTTTTTAATTATAAATATAATATAAAGTATTTATCTTAAATTGATTACTTATTTCGATATAACGTATTTGAGGTTTACAGTGAAAGTGAAAAATGAAGATTTTAAGATGAAATGGGTGATGTAACTTTGAAAAACATTTGTATGATTGAGAAAAAAATTGTAAAATTATGATCGTATAAAAGGAAAAAAAGGATGTTGTGAAAAAAAAAATAAAAATAAAGAGATGCTATGAAAGAAAGAGGGTGTAAAAATAAAATGAGAGATTTATCAAAAACATAACCAAAGAGCAAAAATATTTGGCTGGTGGGGGCCGTAATTGTTGTGTTATGAACCCAAGATATGTCGTTAGTCACCATTTTCAACTCCGTTGATTGTGAATTGCCAGTCGAGGGGTGGCGCCAAACAATAACAGGTGCTTCTTGTTATTAAAAAAAAAAAAAATAGGTGTTTCTTTGCTCTGTCTCATTTTTCTCTTGTTAAAAATTGGTTCTTTCTGTTGTTATTTATGGTTAAATTTTATGCTTCAGTCTCCATCCGAACCCTTACAGTGTTGTTGAAAGCACACCACTTAAGGCACAAGGTACGAGTGACCAAGAGTGAAGTGCTTGGAGTATTAGCTGCAAAAGATTTAGAAACTAATAAAGAAATTAGGGTTTTTATTTTGTCGATAAATTCTTGTGTATTTTGTTACAAATATTTCACGTTCCTCAACGCATTAGGCTATCATATATCGCTACTTTTGTCTGATATAATGCTGTTAAATTCATAAGAATTGTCTAATTCTTTCTCTGCGTGATCTAGAGTGACATAAATTGAGGCATGCATTATATTCAAAACCCACGTTTTTTATATTTTATATTTTATTTCTGCGGCATGTAGAGGACTTTCTTTGTTTCTATGATTTGAGGTACTTGTACAGTTTCATCCCGATATTTGATCTACGTTGGTTATGATTTTGCAGGAAGCTTTGATTAGTCTCATAGGCATATTTAGATAAATATGCTTTCTGGTATAAAGGTCATATCTCATGATCATATTTATAATGTAAGATTGCTCCATTATTTCAGTTCAATTAATATAGAATTATTATTATTATTATTATATGCTCGTGTTTCTTACTATTACTTGTTTGGTATTAGGAGAAAGATGAAAATGGAGACGATTATACGAAAACAAGAAAAAAGAAGTCTGATAGTAGAAGGGGAAAACATAAGAGAAAAAAAGAAGAGTTCACGTTATAGTAATAGTTCAAATGATGATATTGGAAGAATAAAGAAAGAATCTAGAAAAAAGAGGAAATGTTATGCTTCTAATGGACATTCATCTGAAGATTATAGTGATAGTGAGGACAGTTCTGGCGATGAAAAAAGACAAAGGGATAGGAGAAAGCATATGAGAAAAAATCACCATAGTTCAGGGGATGATGATAGCAATAGATTGAAGAAGAGATCAAGAAGTGGTAAGAAACATTATTCGTTCAAGAAATATTCTTCATCTGGCTCTGAAGATTGCGGTAAAAAACAAAAAGAAGAAGGTGGAAGGAAGACGAATAAGGAAGGAGAGGACTTGGATAATTATTTTCATAATATTTGTTTTTTGGAGATTTTGTTTTGTTTGTATTTCTGATATCTGATTAATCTATGATGTCCATTTGATTGTGTTTTAACTATTATTGTGTAAATGATGATAGAACATCTTATTTTCCAAAGGACATGGAATTTACAAGAAAAGAAATGGGATTGGATTGGATGCTTAAACCTGCTGATAAGATTGATAGAAGGCCTATAGTGAATGTTGATGACCAACTTGGGGAACCACTAGTCGAGGATGTAAGCTCTCTCCCTCTCTCTCTGTTTACTTAATTAATCATCTAGATTTCACTTGGCTTGTTGTCTTATTGTCTGTTTCTTGTGCAGTTAGTTATCTCGGTAGTTGTATAAATGGACATGCTAACATCCTAGATTGACATTGTCACTGTCTTGTGATGATACGCATCTTTTAGAAATGGTTTATTGTTTTTTTTTTTTAATTGTAGCTATTCTATTTCTTTATTTCTAGGGAATTTTTGGGTTGACATTTTGGAACATGATGAAAGTTTACTCAACTCAATTGATAAACCGAGTGATTTATTTAAACCTTGTGGGCATCAGTTTGTCATCCTTCTAAAATGTTTGTGATTAGAACTTTTTTGTGTTTTCTCCTCATTTTTGCTTTATTGATAATTTTGCTTAACTTTTTGATCTCTTTATTTATTTCTCAAGTTAAGGTTGTTTATTCATGTCTTATGCTTTTCATGTATATCTTCACATGCTCTGAGTTTTTAGGCATAGAATTCATCAGGCATTTTGTTCATTTGTTCATATCCATAGGGGCTTTTGCATGTCATGTTTTATGCAGTGCTTAGTTACCTTTTTCCAAATGTATATGTGATTACTCGCTTTCTTTCCTATCAGATGTGTTGGCTGTAGACACCAAAAAGGAGGGGAATTGGTGTATAAAAATTAAGATTGAAAAAGAGAAGAGAAATGAGATGAGAGGAACAAATAAGGTTTATAGTGGTTTGGGTATAATCGACCCTATGTCCACTCCCCAATTCTTAGAAATTGGGTATTCCACTATTTTTCAAAAGTGTTTTCAAATTTACACCAAATTTTTACACTTGTGTTTTGAAGGCTCACACAACAACCTATACACTTGTGTTTTGAGGCTTACACAACAACCTTTACAACTTATGTTTTAACAGGCTCACACAACAACCTATCTTAGTGTTTTGACGGGCTCACACTATAACCCATTACACTTGGTGTTTATGTTCACACCCAACAATGACTTAAAAAATGGAAAAGAGTAAGTAGCAAAATTGCATGAGTTTGAGTACAAAATCATTTACATTTGTTTGGTAAGGTATTTATAGTCTCTACCCACCAAAGAGACGTTGCAATAAAACTGGTACAAAATTATTAAAGTGTGCTAGACAGATTTTCATATTAAATGCTTGACAGTCTTGATTCGCGGTCGCTACTACTCATTCACGGTCTCGAATTCCAAATTCCATGAAGAAAACCCCGTTTGTGTCTAAGGGCTAGTTCATGTGGTAGTTTCT
>CATIWR010269169.1:0-18974 GCA_949677035.1 Omphalea diandra | reverse complement strand
CACACAACTTATTTCCAAGTTTATTTATATATATAAGATTGTTTCTTTGAAATTTTGTGTCATATGCTTGCTTTACTTTAATTGTTTATACATTTGCTCCTTATGTTTACTTAACTACTTATGCATGTATTCTTTTCCCTTATGAACCCTTTTTTGATCTTGCAAAAGGGGGAGAGATAGAAATAATCTAAGTCAAAGGGAGAGTGAAAATAACTTGAAAATAATAGCATAAGTTGAGGGGGAGCATCATGAGCATCATACCATCATACTTAGGAATTTTAGAAATTTTACTTTGAATGATTGAATTTCATACTTAGGAATTTCACCTTAAGTATTCATTGACTCATATTACACTCCAACTTCACATTTCTGCATTATTTTCCCTTAGGATCAATCTAGATTGTCAAAATAAAAAAAGGGAGATTGTTGGACTAGGATGGTTAATCATAAGTCTTGAACCTCTTTTAATCTTGACAAAGGAGATTGATCATGACTAATGTTTCAATTGAGTGATAGTCTTGCAGAAATTAAGTTAGTTTTTCCATTAGAAGTTAGAAGGATAACGTAGTTCTCAAGAAGACAAAGTTTATCCTAATTCATGGTCAGTGGTCTGTAATTCGCGACCGCGACCCAGTTCAAGGAAAGGGTGAAACTTGGCCAGAAGGATTCGCGAGCATCTTTACTGCCACTACCAATCCAAAGATGGGAGTGCTAAAGTCACAGACGAATTCACGGTGTGTGTCACGCCTCAGTCATGACCGCGACTTTCAAAGTGATTAAAGAGGGAAGCCAGTCCACAATCATAGCATGCCAAGTGTCCCAAGTATCTGTTGGAGAACAAAAATTGAGAGAGCAACATTTTGGGTAGCGATCGTGATTCCAAAAGAAGAAGCTTGTCTTTCAAACAAAAGGATTCGCGTTCTCAGTCGTATAATGAAGAATCACAACCTCGACTTTTGTGGGCAGTTAGAATACAACGACTATATTTTCCTGATGAACCAATAAGAAGCTGCCACGTGGACTAGCCGTTAGACACAAACAGGTTTTTTCACTGCAATATTTACCTCATGTATAGAAATTTGGATTTCGCGACTGCAATTGACCAGTAGCAACTGCGACTCCTGCCTGACATGAAATTAATGCAAAATCTGCCTAGCATGTCTTAAAGATTTGTTAAGCTTTAAAGACTAACGTCTCTTTGGTGGGTATGGGGTATAAATACTCCACCAAATAGTGATAAATTAGATATATAGAGAATTCATTACTTGTATTAAAGCTCTCAATCTTTTGCTACTCATTTTATTCTCTTCTTTATGAGATTGTAAGTGTTAGGTGTGAGCATTAAACACCAGTTGTAAAGGTTGTAGTGTGAGCCTGTGAGAACACTCAAGAGAGGTTATTGTGTGAGGCTTAAAAACACATAGTGTAAAGGTTGTTGTGTGAGGCTTGAAAACAAAAAGTGTAAATGTTAGGTGTGAGCTTAGAAGCACCATTTGAAGTTAGTGGAACACCCAATTATAGAGAATTGGGAAGTGGACGTAAGGTTGATTATACCCAATAAATCGTGTGCCTCATTTTCTACTCTTCTCTATCCCTTAACTTTAATTTTTTTGATACACCAATTCAATCCCCTCTTCCTCCTCTTCTCGGTGCCTAGGGCCAGCACACGACCTCATATACTCACATTATTAGTCCTTAAAAGGTGTATCCTGACTCACCATGTTAGACTTCCCCTTTATGAGATCTTTTCCTGTAGCCCAGAAATGTTATTCCAGCTGGTACAACTCTTTTTCTTCGTATGTGAACTTCTTCTTGTTATCCTATGGCCATGTAGTTTAAGGACCATGTAGAACTATAGATTGACCCGACTCTTAACTATTGTTTATCTCTATAACCTTTTTGCCTTTCTTTTTCCTCTTCTTCTTCTCTTCCTCCTCTTTTGACAAATCTCGATAATCTTGGTAACCCATCTCTCCAACTCTCATATGAAAGAATACACTCTTAAGCTCATCCATGTCAACCAAAATCTGCTAGCTTCTTATCTTCTTTATTAGTTTCCTCTTCAACCTCTTCAACTACTCCTCCTTGTATCATAAAAATGTCAAACAGTAGCCTATGTGGATTCTACATTTCTAACTTTAATCCTTTACCATGGTATCCAAGTCCTTTTTGAGTGGTTTGAGTAGGAATTTCTAAAAATTTTAGCACATCGGTAGAGTTGTTCCTCAATCCTTAGCCTGGTACAAAGTTCATATTCTTTATAATTCCATTACCTTAGAATCAACCCACTTGTTTGTAACACCAAGAACCTGAAAATCCTTAAGATGTGGGACAACCACTTTCAGTGCTGACATTATATTCCCAACCTTGGCGCAGATTGTCACTATCTTGCCCTTGTAAGGAATCTTGACTTTCTGATGCACAATAGATGACACTCTTTTCAATGGATGGTACCATGGTCTTCCCAACAATAGTGAAAAAGTAATAGGGATATCCAAGATTATAAATTCCATAGTCGCCTCCACAATCCTAGTTTTCACTATAGTCTTGAATACTCCAACGGTCGGCCTTGTGTTATCATCATAGGCTTAGATGATACTATTTGACACCTTCAAATCCTTTTCTAACACCCCAATCATATGCAATAACTTTAAAGGACAAATGTTAATCCTAGACCCATCATTGACCATTACACATGGAGTATGTTTCCTTTTCACCTTGGCTCTTATGAACATAGCCAAATTGTAATCCCTTCCTTTTGGTGGCAAATCTTTATCAGAAAAGGTGATTTTCCCCTTATGGGTGACCAAAGGAGTGCTATTCTTTAATATGGCTTCCTTGGAAATGATTAGGTTTGATAGAGCTTCTACCATGGCCTTTTTATGCTATTAAGAAGTGATAAGTAACTCCCATATACTACTTTGAGATAACATCTTCTTTAACTATTTCACTATAAGGTTATCTTCCTCCTTCTCCTTCATCGCAAGCTTATCGCTTTCTTTCTCTACTCTTAGTTCCTTAGAAGCCTCTTTGTTAGGGTAATACTTCCCACTTCGGGTCACATGATTCACTTGTTCTTCTCCTTTCTCTTCATCATTTTTTTCCATAACTTAATCATTCTTTCCTTTGTTCACTTCCTCCATCTCTTCATTCGAACTCTTTCATGGGTTAATGGTAGAAACCAAAATAATAACCTCTTTTGGTACATCTTTAATGGTTAAGAGGTGGAACATTTTGATAGTTTGATAAAGGATTACCCCTTATACTCGACCTTCCTACATTGGGCAAAACGATTTTCTTGTTATCAATAAGATCTTAAATCTCATCATGCCTCAACCTATAACAATCATTAGTGTTATGCCTAGCTCCCTAATGAAAAGTATAATATGCACTAGTGTCATACCCCATTGGTAGTGGATTAGGACATGGTCTTAGTGCTAAAGGCTTAAGTACCTATAAGCATCGGATTATGGACCCTAGATACAAAACCTAATTATGAAAATCTTTGAACCAAATCCCTCGAATACAAAGGGGAATTGATCAAAATAAGGGATGTAAACCCTAGGAAACCTTAGAGAGGTTCAAAACCAAGCCTAAGCCTAGTCAAGGGACTACCAACCAAGCTAGATGGGTTATACAACCCATAAATTAGGGTTGTATAGCCCTCAATTCAAGGCTATATAGCCTTGTTAAAACATTTACTCATGGAACTTTCTGGAAGTGGTCCCTCAATAAAACCTTAAGGCTGTACAACCTTGATATAAGGATGTGTAATGCATTTTTGGCTGTACAACCCATCTGTAAACCTTAATTCTAATACAACATTCATCTTCTTTGTGATCAGATGAGTCCATGGTGTAACCATAACTATTTTTGGCATTGTACACCCACCAAACACCTATAAATACCCCTCAATTTGAAAGAGATAGGGGAGGCTTGAAAACCCTAAGGTCATTCTACATAAATAATCTCCTAAACACCCCCAAAATATAAAAAACTTAAACCTTAACCCTCTCTGAGGTAGCACTAGACCTTTCCCTCTTTATGTTTATGCATTCCCTAAGCAATATTGGAAGATATTAAGTTAACCATGAGCTTTTGAGGGCAAAGACATTATTGGAACATCTTAGAGACATCCTTTTATTGTTTTCTACTTCCCCCTTTGCCTCTTTTTTTTTTTTATTTAAAACCTAAAAATGAGGGTTGTACAACCCATATCCATAGCTGTACGACCCATGTTTCTTGCAATCTAACATTAAATCTTTATCTTCTTTTGTTCAAATTTTTTGATTTTGAGGGGGGGTTTTAGGATGTTTGGTGACTCTAATGATAGAATAGGATATGCCTTTATGGTCTAAGACACCTATTCATTTCAAAATGGAGTTTTGGTTAGCTTTCAAAATGGTTTTTTTTAGTTTTCTCACTTAAAATGCTTGTGTGATTTTCTTGTTCCTTTGGACTTTAAGTCAAGCTTTTGTTTTGTTTTGACATCTTAAGGAGATAACCAAGAGAGGAACTTAAGTTTCCCTTAACCTTGGTAATCCTTTTTTGTGTTAGAATGCATAATGTCATGTGAATAGTGTTTTCTAGTTCTTTGATTCCTTCATTGGATGCTTTGTGTTTTCTATTTCCTTTGAGTTCCAAGTTTTGCTTTCTTGTTTCTATTTTGACATCTTGATTAGATAACCAAGAGAGGAACTCAAGCTTCCCTTGACCTTGATATCCCTCCTTATTGTAAAGTCCATGAATAGTACTTTCAAGTCTTTTGATCCCTTGGGCTGTTATAGGCATTCTAACTTTTCTCATGTTAGGTTTTGCCCTAGATGTTTGGAATTTTTATGAGCAATGTGAGTGAGGATCCAATGACCCTAGAACCTCACTTGAGTGAATATTTGCCTTACGCCACCTAATATCCTCCAAATGGTTGGCATTTGTGTGTGTATTCATTTCCTTTTCTCTATGATTCATGCACTTGTGCATGTGTATTATGAGCTACAAATTTTGGTTTTAGATGATTGAATGTACTATCTTAGACTTAGATACATGCTAGGTACCTTAACTATGAAGATACTATATAGTGATCATTATGGACCTTGCTTCCCTTTCTTTGTTTAATTTAGATTCATTTGCTTATTTGTTTTCTTATGATTCGTTACTAACTTAATTCTTCTTTTGGGAGTAGGTGTGAGTACCTAGGATTAGACCTGGACTTGGCCTTAGATATGTCCTCTCTTATGGATGTTATGTGTAAATGGATGATGCATGATCTCCATCCCCTTTTATGGATAGAATGTGTGGATGGATGATGCATGTTTACCCTATAACATGAGTGCATGACCCCCTTCCCCTTGGTTTGATGACTTGGTTTGTCTAAATAAATTGCACTTAAATGTATGTTTAGGGGCAGTAATTAGACTAATCAATAACTCAATTAAAATATTAAAAGTGAACTCGAGATTTTCAAAGGCCAAATCCCAATATCAAAAAGGTTTGGGGGTGCCAAACCCCTTCCCCAAGCTGTACTTAATTTTTGAACTTGATCTTTGATGGGGTGAAGATGAAATGGGCCTTCTAATTGACTTATAATAGGTTCAGATTTTACCTTCCCTAGATTCTTGTCCTGACCAAAGTCAGGTAACGACTCTACATTGCATTTAGGGATGATACCAATGTGTTGTCCCACCTTGGTCCCTATTAGCCACTACTTTGAAATAGGGCTTCTATCTAATATGAAGCCTCAAAGGTCCCCATTAACCTAAGTTGCATGCCATGACCAGGGGTTATTACTAATGTATAATGCTCCCCATTCTTTTGATCCCTCGATGATTGATAAAAAGTGGGGTCACAAGCAAGATTCCACTTGTTTGAGTGTTGTTGCAAAAATTCGAGGCGCTCATATTGGCAACTCCACTAGGACCCAAAATTGACTTTGTGTTTAATCTTTGGTTCACTTTTAATATTTTAAACCTATTTTTGATATAGTCCACTGAATTCATGTAATCTTCACACTTTACCACAAACACTGGCTACCTTTTGACAAATCAGTGGTTTTACAAACTTGAGACTTAAGCTCTATTTGGGCTTTAGAATTAGGAGGAGGATTCATCACTCATGAGCCTAGTACCTTCGAGTATATTAAATGAGCGATCATGACAATCGCCCCTCAAGCTTATGGGAGCCATCAATGTCAACAACCATTTCAACCACTAGGCGCATGTAGGAACTAATAATACCTTGGAATAGGCCACTCCCTTGTTTACATTTCTTCAAGGAAGAGTAAAAGTCCTCAAAGAGCATGGTTAGGTAACCTTAATGTAAATGTAGATGTAACCCTATTCCTCTTGATGTAATTATTTCCCATATGTAAATACTTGTGTTTTCTCCTTCCATGGTATGTAAATACTTTATGTGTACATTCCCCTTTCCTTGCTTGTACATGTTTTTCTTTTACGTAAAGAGTTTGTCCTTTTGGTGCCTTTATGTATATGTTCTTTTAAGTTTTTAACTTTTCTTGGTCCAAGGTAACCTTGTGCATTCTTTATCCCATGATGGTATAAGAATGGAACTCCTCTTAGTAGAGAGCCATTAGACCTCGTGTGTGGGAGGAATAAGGTTGGAAGGATCTTTTGCAAATTGACTTGTGTATATCATACATACATGCATCAATTATTTGTTCATGCATCATACTGATAACCATTATCTTGTAGCCATCATAGCTCCATCCAAACCCTTATGGAAGAGAAGAGGGAACTGATTGCTAAGAAAAGTAAGATGCCTAGTCTGAGTTATAAAGTTGGTCCAGGCATGGAACCGAACATACCACTTAATGTTTTGGAGAGGCTTATGGCTGACTTTGACTCTAAGATGGAAGAGAGGATTGCTAAAGAAGTGAACAAGTGGGTTAATAAGATCCTAAACAAAGGCGACACATCCTCCAATATGACTGACGAAGGGAAAACACCCATGGAAGCCCCCAAACCAGTAGTGATCAATGATGATTTATTTGGGATGAATGAATACCATGAGAATAAAATGGCTAAGGGCATGGGTAGTGCCATAATTGTCCCTGATAAGGCTACGAAAGTTAGGAAAGATAGTGCTTGATTCGATGACTTTACTAAACAGCTAGATAAAATATATAAAGCTCTAGATGCTAAAGGTTTAGAAAAGGGAACAAACATTGAAGAATTGCTCACTTGCAAGCCTAAAAAACTACCAGCTAATTTCCACATGCCTAAGCTACTGAAGTTCACAGGAATCCAAAATGCAAAGAACCATGTCCATTCATATGTGTTAGTCATGAAAGCATATGGGGTACTAACTAATACAACGTTAGAGCTCTTTGAGTTGTCATTAAAGGGATCTGCTAAGACATGGTACTTTAACCAGCCAAAGACTGCTAGAGAAGATTAGAAAGAACTGATAAAAGTTTTTGAAAGGCACTATACTTGCAATTCAAATTTAAAAGTCACATTGCATGACTTAGAATCTTTGAAGCAGAAGCCTTATGAGAGCTTCAATGATTACACTAGAAGATGGAAGGAGATGGAAGAATATGGCTTCAAAAGCAGCCACAAGGCCTATTGAGAGAGAGTGGGTTAGAATGATTATGAAAGGGTCTTTACCAGGGATCGACACCATAATTAGAGGAATATTGGTTAGGAATTTTGAAGATCTCCAAGAAGCAGGCCTGCAAGCTAAGAAGTTAGAATTTGAGTAAAAAAGACAATATGGGGAAGGAGTGCTCATCTTAGCATGAGTAGAAGCGAATAAAAAGATTGATGTTAATGTAGTAAGGGCGCCTAAACAATCTAAAGATTTAGGGATGCTTTTGACGAAGGCATTTGAGAGCTTGCAAAAGAAAGTGCTGAAGCCTTTAACACCAAGAGCACCTCCTAATATGCTTCTAGAGGATATGACACCAATGCTTACTGCGCTTTCCATCAAGGAGTAGGTCACAACATTGATGATTGCTATAGATTTAGGCATGAGATTTAAGATCTTATTGATAATAAGACTATTATTCCACCTAACTCTAGTAGGCTTAGTATTCGATGGAACCCTCTCCTAAACTATCATAATGTTCCTCCCCCATGTCAAGGGACATTTATAATAGATTTTGGAATTTCTAAAGAAATTGTTATGGCCACTATAGAGGAGGTTGCAAAGAAGGCTTTAGTTATTTACACTATCAATCCATGGGAAAGTTTTGATGAGGAGAGAGAAGAGGTGTGAAGGAAGAGAGTGATTCAGTTATGGCAGGAGAGTAATGAACAAAAAAAAGCTGAGTAGGGGAACCATGTGACTTGTAGTGGGAAGAACTACCTAGACAGAGAATTTTCCAAAGAACAAAGAATTGAAAAGGAAGTAGAAAAGCATGTTGCAAAGGAAAAGGAGGAAGAAAACCCTATTATGAAGCATTTAAAGAAGGTACCAACTTAGATTAGTGTATGAGAACTACTTATCACCTCTTAAGAGCATAACAAAGCTATGATAGAGGCCTTATCTAGCCTAGTCATTTCTAGTGAAACTACTCTAAATGATGCCATTGCATTGGTGACTCATAAGGGCCAATCACCTTTTCAGATGAAGATTTGTGACCGAGGGAAGGGATCATAATTTAGCTTTGTTCATCCGAGCTGAAGGGAAAAGAAGGCATACTCCGTGTGTGATGGTGGATGATGGATCTGGGGTTAACATTTGTCCAGTAAAGTTATTGCATAAGTTTGGATTGTCTAAAAAGGATTTGGAGGTTTTTGATAGTGTTATTAGGGCATATGATTACAGTGGAAGGCCAACTGCTGGTGTATTCAAGTCTATGGTAAAAACAAGAGTAGTCGAGGACATGGTGGGATTCATAGTCTTGGACATTTTAATTACTTTCTCACTTTTGTTGAGAGCCATGGTATCATCTTTTCGATGAAGTGCCTTCCATTATCCACTGAAAAGTTAAAATCCCTCACAAAGGAGAGATTATGACCATATATGCCAGGGTTAGGAAAATTGTATCATCTTTAAGTGTGGTTATTTTATGCCTTCGATGATTTCAGGTCACTAGAGTTATTGTCAAGTGGGTTGATCTGAAGGTAATAAAGATTATGAAAAGCATGAACTTCCTTCCAAAATAGGGGTTAAGGAAGAATTCCATTGACATATCAGAGTTCCCAAAGATTATTACCCATATTATTAGGAAAGGTTGGGGTAGCATGATTAAGGGTCAAGGCAAAAAATGAGAGATTTATATGGGTCACTGTCAGATTACTTTGTAAAAAAAGGTGAAGTCATTAGAAAAGTAGGGTGATGAATCATTTAGAGTAAAAAGTCATTGGGCAATGACATGGACGAACTTGAGAAGGCTTTTTTTTAGCTGTATGTTGATGAACTGGGCCATCAGAATTATTAGGGCTCATCGAAGGAGGATGGTAAAAAGAAAAAGAAGGAGGGAAAATAAGTCATAGAGACAATGGATGGTCAGGAGCTAGGTCGGCATATAGTTCTATATGGTCCTTAGTCTACATGGCCATAAAAGGACAAAAAGAAGGCCACTAATAAATAGAAGAAGCAATATGCACTAAAGCAAAAATTTTAGTCCATTGGGGAAGATTGTGTAGAGAAAGGGTCCATCTTGTTAAAGCAGAATGCATTATTTGTGAACTCAGATTAAGAGTACACTAGGCCTTGCAAGTTCATTAACGCTACCTATGCGGGGATAAAGTTAGAAGACATTGAGAGCATAATTATGAACTCCATTAAGGAAGTAGGTGGAGAGGAAAAGAAGAATTATATGGCTGAAATTAAACCTACCATGTTAGATAGAGCAACACTGTGGGTAAAATTTTTAAAGATTAAGCTAGAGGATGATCAGATGAAATAAAGTTTTGAAAGCGTTGCCAAGGATATTGCTGGAACAGATGATGGGAAAGAGTCAGATCCTGTGCAAAATGTTGATTTTAAAGTTTCAACGAATGGACTGAAGGATGATGAAGAGGAGAAGGTTCATACAGAGGATCCAGTTAACTAGCTAGATGATAAGGACTTTCTTAATGCTACGAATGTTCTTATTTCTAGTCTCTTTAAGGACGATGATGTATTTCTTTCTAAGTTTAAGGCAATGAATGATGAATTTGTTTACTTGTATGATGTGTTTCCTGATGGTAGTGCATATAACATGCATCATTTCATAAGCATATTTAACATTAATTTTATGCATACTACTGCATTTAACCTTGGCATACAGGAAAATCCAAAGATCTTACTCATTACTAGTGATGTTACACTAGAAAAGTGAAAGAAGTTCAAACAACTACTCAAGAAATACAAAGGGTTTTTGCTTGGACTATGAGGACATGCCAAGGGTCGATAGGAGAATTGCAGAACATAAAATCCTGACATGCCCACATATAATGCCATTGAAATCAAAATTGCGAAGGATGAGACCCGAATGAGCCGAGTTAGTCAAGGAAGAAGTGGCAAAGTAGTTGAATGCCAAGTTCTTAGAGGTGGTGGACTACCCAAAATGGTTAGCCAAAATAGTGCCAATAATAAAAAAGGATGGAAAGGTAAGGACGTGCGTCGACTACAGGGATTTGTACAAAGTGTGCCCAAAGGATAATTTTCCTTTACCATACATAGATGTTTTAATTGATGATGTTGTAACTTGTGTCATGTATTCCTTTATTGACGAATTCTCTAAGTATAACAAAATTCTTATGGCTATCACGGATAAGTTAAAGATAACTTTTATTACAAAGTGGGGGATGTGTCGCTACAAGGTGATGCCATTTGGGTTGAAGAATGCAAGAGCAACCTACCAGTGAAGAGGTGGAGGTGTATGTGGATGATATGATGGTGAAGTCGGAGACCAGGGAAGGACATTTTAAAGCTTTGGAGAAGTTCTTGAAGAGGGTTAATGAGTACAATTTGAGGCTAAATCTTAAGAAATGCATGTTCGAGGTCACCTTCAGTAAGTTATGAGGACATGTAGTCAGTGAGAAAGGAATCAAAGTGGATTTGGATAAGGTAAAGGCTACACAAGAAATCTCTACCTTTAAGACAGAGAAAGACGTACGAGGTTTCTTAGATCATTTACAGTATATCAACTAGTTCATAGTAAAAATGACTTTCATTTGTGAACCATTTTCAAGTTGTTAAGGAAGGATCGACCGATGGAATGGAATGAGTAATATCAAGAGGCCTTCGAAAAGATAAAAGAGTATCTAACTAAACCACCAATGTTGAAGCCTCCAAGGCCTAAAAAACCTCTAACTTTGTATCTGACAGTGGAAGATAGTTCTATAGGTGCAATATTGGCTCAAGAAGATGAAACAGGGAGTGAGCACGCAATATATTACCTGAGTAAGAAGTTGTTGTCTTATGAAGAGAAATACAATCAAGTGGAAAAGACTTGTTTGGCACTAGTTTGGGTAATAAGAAAGCTAAGGCATTACTTTTAGTCGTACTCAATAGAGGTGATCTCGAAGCCAAACCTTATTAGATACCTCCACGAGGCCCCTTTCCTAGTAAGAAGATTAGCAAAATTGTTGATCATGCTGATTGCCAAGAAGGTGATCAAAGGATGGGCAGTCTCAAAGTATTCGACATAACAACCCTTAAAGAGGAGGAATCTAAGCCTCCCTAGTTTTTGGATGAGGGGTTAAGAGCAATCAAAACTCTAGGGTGGAGAGTTTACATTAATAGAGCAGTGAACAAGAAAGGTGGGAGGGGGGTAGGTGTAGGGGTAATTATAATTTCGCCTAAAGGAGAACTTTTTCTTATAGCTAAAAAGCTCGACTACAAGATGGCTAATAATATGGTTGAATATGAAGCTTGTGCGCTAGGACTCGAACTCTTGAAGCAAATAAAGGTCAAGGTAGTAAAGGTGTTTGGTGATTCAATGCTGGTCATTTCATAGATAACTAACAAATGGGAGTTGAAAGAATTACATCTAGACCTATATTTGGAGCATCTAAAGGGATTGGTATAGAACATCGATAAGGTCACATTTCTTCACCTGCCAAGAGAACAAAATGCAATGGCTAATGGCTTGTCCACTTTGGTCTCTATTTGGGAAGGGCGTAGAGTAATGCTTATGAAGTCACTTATCACACTTTGGTTTGAGACACCATGTTACATAGGTATAAGTGTGATGCAAGTGTCAATGGGAAGTTGCCCTTGGTATTTTGATATATAAAGGTACTTAGAAGATAATGATTACCCAGAAGGGCCTAAAAAGAAGGATAAAGACATGATTCAGAGGTTGTCCTCGTAATTTAGGGTGTACGATAGGGTAATGTGTATGAAAATGCCTGACAGGATTCATTTGTGATGCTTAGTTGAAAAAAAGGCCTATAAGGTCATAAAAGAGGTACATGTAGGGTTTATGATCCCCTATATGAATGGTAAGGTGTTGGCAAAGAAAATTCTGAGATTGGGATACAACTGGACTACTATAGAGCATTATTGTATTCAGAAAGTTCTATTAGATTCACAGTAGCCTTCATTATTTGTCGTCACCAGAGTTGTAGAATTTGACCTCACCTTGCATTAACAACATGGGGCATCGATGTGATTGATGAAATTTGGCCAACATCTACAAGAGGCACATGCATATTATGGCAGCAATGGATTACTTCTCAAAGTAGGTAGAGATTTAAGCATTTAGTAAGCTTGGGGAAAATTAGATGGCGTGATTCATTGAGAAGAACCTCATCTACCATTACATTTTGTCACACCATATTGTTATAGATAATGGGGTCCATTTCAGGTAGAGGTCAAGGTCATGTTGAAAAAATACGGGGTGGTCCACGATAAATCATTACCTTATAAATCATAGGCTAATGGAGTAGTGAAAGTGACAAATAAGAATATAAAGAGCATCTTTACTAAGATGGTTGAGACATTTAAAGACTGATATGAGAAATTATCCTTTGCCTTATGGGGTTATTGAACTATGACAAAGATGTCGAGTGGGTTGACACCATACTATTTAGTGTATAGGATGGAGGCGGTGCTGCCAATTGAATTAGAAATGAAGTCTTTACAAGTGTTGGTCAAATAAGACATCCTTGAGTACTAGTGGACGAGAAATAGATTTGAGTAGTTGACAACTAGTTATACCAAGCCAAATGGGCCTCAAATTCAATAAGAAAGTTAATCCAGGTATTATAAGGGTCAGTGATCTAGTACATAAGGCAGTTCAACTATAGGTTTAGGATCCTTGAGGGAAATTTAGGCCGCATTGGAAAGGCCCCTACGTAGTCATGCAAATATACTCGGGTGAAGCAGTGAAATTAGCAGATATGGAAGGAAATGAATTCACCGAGCTGATAAACTTGGATAGATTGAAGAAGTATTTTATGTGAGGTGTGGGAAAGTAAAATAGCCCATTAAGCCAAAAATTCGAAAGGGTAGCTCAAGTAAAAATTTAGACATAAATAAATGATGAAAAAAAAAGCTCGATACATCGAAAACTCAAATGGATAGCTTAGGCAAAGCTTATAACATAAAAAATAAATAAAATAGTAAAAGGCGAGAGAGTGCGACTGATCAATAAAGGATCTTTAATAGGACAGCGGGATGACAAAAGAGAAGGTAAGATGAACAAGCAAAAAGGTAGCAAGAGAGATGCATTGAGCAAAACAAATTAAATGATCTAGTGTGCCAATGTTAAAAGCAGAAGTCATGCATTCAATTAATGCATAATATGCCTAGTGTAAATGTTTTGTGTTGGGCATAATATCAAATGAAAACACATTTGCATAATTAAAGTAAATTCAATCATATATGTCCTTGAGTTAAAATTAAATAAAAGACAACTCTTTCTCTCATAAAAGATCATTATCTATAATTTGTTAATGAGATGCCTATAACTCTAAATGTTGTGCAACCATGCCATGAAATCTACATCATTATCAGGCTTAGGATCTCGGCTATTGTAAAAGTCGTAAGTATGATGTATGGCCTATGTAGTTTCAACCCTATCTAGGAATCACTGAGTTAGAGGACTCTCGATAAATAAAGGGAGGAATGGTACCTCAAACTGAGGAGCACTAAACTGACGATGCATGCGAGCAGGATCGTAAAATGTGCCTGAAGCTAAGGCAGGGAGAATGACATTGTCTCCTTAAGTTTGTAGAAAGACATGCGATAGGTTATATAAGGGACAACTCTAGCAGATTTTGGTAACAGTGACGTGGGACATCCACTCAACCCAGTCGGCCCTAGTGGTGACTGGTCTAGTCAGGTGATGGTTTGAGTGATGCTGCAAATAGAAAGTCTATAGTCGGGGTAGCTAGTAGTCCTAGCCTTTCATGCAACCATATCTAAAAAAAGAGAAAAAAGAAGAAAGAAAAATGCTTGTTAGGTTGAAAACCCAAAAGGGTAGCCTAAGCAAAATTGAGTAATCTGCTAGATTGAAAACTCATAAGGGTGGTTCAGGCAAAAGTTGGATAAAAAAAAAAGAAAGAAAGAGAGAAGAAGAAAAAAGAAAAGAAGAAAAGGGAAGAAAAAAATAAAAGAAAAAAAATGAAAAGGGAAGATCTGATAGAAGAACTCTTACTTGGAGTAGTAGTGGGCTCCCTACAAAGGAGTCACTGACACACAAAGCTAGTTTATCGAGTCTCACAATGGTCTCACTCAAGATCATAGGTATGGGAGTTCTCCCTGACTCAGCTTCATCTACAAGAGGTAGGATATGTAAATCAATCTTACTGTCATCTCTCCTCAGCAGATACTTGCCTATCAGAATGGCAGCTATGATGCGAGCCGAAGCGGTTTGAGCATGACCCTTAGAAGGGAAAAGAGTGATAAAAGGGGCCATGGGGATCTTTTCCTTGTATAACGTGTACTAGGGAACATCCTTATATCACAAGTTAAATAACTCTACCATCTTTATGACATGTGGATAACCTAGCTAGGGAAGTGCAATCTAATCTGCAATCATGACATGACAATTAAGAATGGCATTGAACTCCTCTAGTAGAGGATAAATCTTTACATCTCCAAAGCAAAAGGTATGAGTAGTAGAGTCCCATGAGTCACAAGTTGCATGCAAAAAATGAAAATCAAAATGAACATCAGAAAGGTAGAACAGAGCAAAAATACCCACCCATGGTATATCAGACCAAACTTAAAGAAGGAAAGATCTCAGAAAAGTTCTAGCCATGATTGAGAGAATGAAAGAAGGCAAATGAAGAGAGAGGACCCAAAGTGGGCTTTTATAGCAAAAGGCTAGACCCATGGGTTGTACAGCCCCTGACTAAGGCCATATAACCCTTAAGTTGGTTTGTATAACCCTCTATAACAAGGCTATACAACCTTCCAATTAGGCTATAGAGCTCTCAGTCAATAAAATAGTTTGCATAGTCTCCATTCAACTTTTAGATTAGCAATGACTTGGGCACTTGTTCTGTAAAGCATGTATGTAAAAGAGACAACAATGTGTATTTTGAGATGCACAATTAGGGAAGAGAATTAGATTTCTATATTGCCAAATAAAAGAATATCCATGTCAAAACTTGATCGAAAGTGGGGGCGAGGTCGCCTCAGTGTGCCCTAACATATCCTAAGCAAGCATCTAAAAAGAGAGGGCCTTCAAATCGCCCAATAAACTATACGACTACATAAATAAGTACCAAATATACTATGATGGAAGGGAGAGAAGAACAATGTCCTAAAGAGCTAAAGGATGGGGGTTTTAGAAGTTCAACTTCCTTCGCTCTTAGAAGGTGTTGCCTCGAAATCGTTGACCTCACCATCTGTCTCTATATAGCCATGATCCCTAATAGCCTGTGTTAGATGCTCTATCTCTATCTCTGCCTTTACTAGGCACTGATCCCTCTCTTGAACATCGTGGTTCTGATGATGGATCATCTTTTATAAGAAACACAAGGGTTAGGATGCCTGGGACATAAAACACATAAGGCATAAACCATGAACATGTGTATATGCATTATTTTGCTTTTATGTTTCACTAACCTATAAGGAACACTTTTGCTATGTTACAACCCTCTTTAAGGCGGCGATTAGGTCCACCATGGCCTTTACATGGATGTGAGAAATCTGTAAGGGGAAAGAAAAAAAAAGAAACATTATTAGAAACACATCTTACCATACAACTAAGACATGATAAGCACAAGTAACAAGGAACTTACATGAGTGGTCTCGACTGGGTCAAAAGCATAGGTAGACTGATTGATCTGCAAAGACATCATTGACCTAGTTGATGAAGTCATACAGGACTCCACTAGGTTGTTCGACATGGAAGTTAAACTACATACCCCTACATGCTTCACGTCTTTGGTAGCAAATTTGTAGGCCCATTTGTGACCCTAAGGGGCATCACAACTAGATGAAGGAGCAAGAGTAATAGGCATCTGAGCTACTTGAGTAGTGGTACCTTGACTCTAGTGCTATAAAGCGTTCCCCTTATCAGGTGCATAGCAAGGGAATGCTCAAATAGTCATATCCGATAGAGAGAGGCTTCCTATGAGTGCACCTATCATCTAAGATCTATAAGGAACACCAGCAGATGATAACTACTCTCCAAGTGTATAGCATAGGGCAGCAACCATCATTATACCTTTAAGGTCTCTCGCCCAAAATAAGCTCGTAGGCAGACGTTATGGGATAAGGCGCTCGTGTAGACCCTCATGAAAATGAAAAATGCACTACCCAAGGTACCACTCATGGATGTAGGGCTCCACCATCAATCGATGGCCACAGGAGATAATATCGACCTCAACCACCTCAAATGCCTATGTCGCCATGGGACCCCTCCAGTCAAGGCACAATTGCATTAGAAATGCAAAATCGTTGTAAGTATAATACTAGACAATAAAAATAAATGATCATCACTAACATGATGGTTTTAGTCCAGGGAGAGTACTAGGTCTAGAGTGGTCATGGTCAGGCAAGCACGCCTGGTAGTCACAGGAGACTTCTCATAGCTCACTACGCTTTAACGTGTGAAACGAGGGTAGCCACCTTCCTCAATGTCCTCAAGGTCTAACTCCTCTAGGTGGCCTAACTTAAAGGCCTAAGCCTATAAATAAAAAATGCTATAAAGGTCAAAATAATCAAGTGGCACTGAATGTAGAGAGAAGCAATGGTACTTACGATAAGGATTCTCCAAGTACCATTCATATAGCCCTAACCACGAGAGCAACAGTTGAGGTAAGGTTAGAGGTATGCTAGTGCCATAGATCCCCAATCGAACTGGTGTAGCAGGTCCAGGTCCTCCAACATAGGCATTAGACATAGCTTTGCCACCCCAAAAACCTTTGAGAATGCAGATCCTAACAGGGTGTATAACAAGTAGTGATGTTTATATTGATCAACCAACTCGATAGGATTATCATTGGTAACGATAAGAGCGCTAGTCAGAATACTCAGCCTTGTGATCGCTTGGTTCCCCTTCAACAAGGGAACATAACCTAGGACCCATCTATAGATAATCTCGCAGGAGAACAAGATAGTGTACCCTGGAATCAGTATTTAGTGGAATGCCTAAGAATCATAACCCAGTTAAAAATGTGAAATCCTTAGGAGTGATCATAATATTGACAGTTAGGGGTAAGTGGAAAAGTGTGGGTCGTGTCCATCCATCGCTCGACCCATGCTTGTACCATCGACAAATCAATCCTCGGTGTCTCGTTAGGAAGTAATTGCAGAAAAGTCCAGATCATGGTCCCCACTAAGCGGGCTACCACCTAGAGATGCAATGTATGACCCCGCGCCCTAATAGGACTTCTGGAGCTACGTCCCTTCTGGAAGGAGATAGTCCCCTAAAGAAATAAAGGAAAAATAATAGTAAGACAAGCATACACATGCAATTTGAAAAGCGAGAGGGAAATGAACTCTAAGGTTTATCTTTAAAAAAAAATTTTAGGGACAAAAATATCATGAGACAGGCAAATTTATAGAAATAATAGATTGTTCGCTTAAGTGCGTACCCTAATTATTCACGAAACTTTCCAAAAATTTATTTCAATTACTTCCTTAAGCAGGTCAAAGAATAAATCCTGAGTCATGCAAGCAGGACAATCAACGAGATTGATGGATGAAAAAATAAATTTCACTAAAAATAAAGGGTGAGTGTCCTAGAAATTATTTTTGAATATTTTATGAGCTAACCTAATGTTTGTAAGTAAGAAGTAAATTCAAGAGTAGTGCCTAAGGCCTATGGTGATAAAGTGCATAAAAATAAATATAAAATTAAAAGAAGAGGAAAATGGCACATGCTGATGTTGAGACGACTCTTGTTAAGTGACAGTATAAATTATTAACCATCCGCTCGAGGGTAGTCAAGTGGAACATCTTAGGCATCACATTCTTTAACAAGCTCACTCACTTGAACATCCATTACGAACGCAACAGATCAAGCACGTTAAGGGTTGAGAGATCTTCATCGGGAAACTCCTCATAGACGTTGTACATCTCATTATCGGGAAATTCTGCCATGTCGACTGTCAAAAGGAGCGAAGATTGCCTAGGAACTATACTTGAAGCCTTGATTGAGGAAGCGAAGAGAGAGAGAGAGGGGATGTAACAACCATATTCATTTACATAACTCATATCATTCATGTCCAAAATACATATGCATAAAGGTTTTATCCATCCTACACACACAATCAAACGTTTATTTGATGTACATATATGTATATGACACAAGGGGAGAGAGAGTTTGGATTCAGCCGACGACCTGTGGTTCATATGTCTCAATGTAAAACTGAAAGCACCAAAGTGTCCAATTCCTATTCTTCAGTATCTGAAAAAAATTTTGCGATTTGGTGAGTCGCGACTCAGTGAATAAAAACAATAATCAAATTCTCATAGCATAATCCATAATCAAATATCATCAAGATACATTGCAAGTATAACAATTACCTATGCAAGTGCAAATGCAATAGCTTTGTTTTTGTCGTGACCGAGCAAGGCAAACATTGCTCCCGGGATATTCATGTGATTCATGTAAC
>CATIWR010269142.1:0-28407 GCA_949677035.1 Omphalea diandra | reverse complement strand
AATATTATATTTTTTATAAAAAATATTTATATATAATTTTATATATATATATATATATATATATATATATATATATATATATATATATATATATATATATATATATATATATATATATTCGATTCAATTTTAGTTTATCAGTTAATTTATTAATTATCCATCATACTTTTTCTTAATAAATTATGATAGTTTTTAGTCAAGTTTGAAAATTTGATTTGGATCTCCCTCAACTCAGCCAAAAAAAAAAAAGAAAAGAAAAGGTCGGATATAGAAGAAAACTCAAAATAACCCCACCATGAAATGGCCAATAAATTTTTGATCACACCAAATTAGCTTGTGCAATAACTTGAATTGATATTATCATGATAAAAAAAAAAAACCAATTTAAATTATAAAATATTGATTTTAAAATTAAAATAATATTTTAATTAAAAACTCAAAGTTATAAGTGACCCAACTTAATACGAAATTTAAAAATGATCCTAATTCCTCTGTATATCTTGACTTATGATCTTTTCCAAATAAGCTCAAAAATTATGAACCGAAAATAATCTAAAGGTGAAGTTACATGGTAGCTAAGGGGTGGAATTGCTCCTCTTATTTGACTAAAGTTTAATATCAGTCTATTTTGTTTTTTTTAAAAAATAAATATGACCCTCCTCTTATGTACAATTTGACCTTTTGCCTCCTATAAAATAGAATTTGACCCCTGAATTGTATTTTAAAAGAAAAAAAAAATATAAGTTCTATTTTATACATGAGAACTAAATATTAGATTAAAATAAACTAAAATAAAATAAATATCAATATAATTATAGTTATAATAAACTTCATATTATTATAAGAATTAAGTAAATTTTTTATTATTTGATTTTAGTTTTTATATTTTATATTTTTTTGTGCATAGTTCTAGTTTAATGATATTTTTATTAAATTACTCATTTGAAAATATTAATAATCATGTTTATGTCATGATGAAATTCAATTTTAATGCAATATTGATAATGAAGTTTTTTAGATGTTATATTGGATTTTACAATAATTTTAAGGTTAATGGATCAAAAATAATGGTCTAATTATAATTTTAAATTTATAAGTTATCACTTAAAAGGATAATTTAGATTTAAAATTCTCAATTATATTTTCTAATTTTTAAATATAATTTCAATTATGAATTTTTTTTATGAAATTTAAGATTGATTGATCATTTTAATTATAATTTCAACTGTCAGTAATTATATATCTAATAATTATATTTATAAATTTATTACAATGAGTAGGCTTTTCTTTTATTTTGTTTAGTATTTTAATTGACAATTTCCTCATTTTCTCATACATAGATCCCGTATATACTTTTTTTTTTTTTTTTATTTCATCTAATTTTAAAGTTTATATATAATTGTTCTCATATTTTCAATCTTATTAAAATTCTTTTATCATCCCATACATAGCTGTTTACCACCTCTAATTTAAACTTTTGCCACAAGGCCTGCCTTCTAATCAGCCCTCTTTGTTATTTATAATAAGAAATATTTTTAATGAAAACGTAAAACTATTGTTCTCATGTAAATGATCTTATGCCAAGAAAAATAATCCCAATAATGATAGCTAAATATAACATAAAAGCAAGATTTGGTAATTATAAATTCCCATTCTATTTGAAAATTCTGGTGACTGTAACTTTATGAGAAACTTCCTAGTTCATATTTTTCAGTCATGAAATTTTTTATTAATTAAGAAACTTCCACCAATTTTCAATAATGAAGCCTCTACTAATCGAAGCAAGCCAACAATATATTAATTAGCTGGATTATTGACTCTAATTTCATTATTACAACTGGAATATTGACTGCAAAGTAGGTTCCAAACACAAGAGTCATTGGTACTAATGGATGTTGCAACGGAAGGATTTTTCATGTTTTCTTATTTGCAATCCCAAGTAAGACCAAGTAAAGTCACTTCCAAACCTACTAATTGATACTGAAATTTGGCCATTCATAGACAGAAAAGAGTTGGAGAGCCAACAAAGGGATATTGGTATGGCGATGGGGTTGAGTAATTTTTGATATAGATTTAAATTTATAATGAAATATTTGTTTTTTTTTTTTTTGATAGAATTTAGATTTATGTCTTCTGATATTCATTGTTCGAAATAGAATATATAATAGATTCATATTGGAATGAACAAATTTGTAGATTTATGCTGAAGCTATAAAATCAGTAGAATGACTAGAATATGATGAATACGAAGATTAGATTGGGTTAGTTGTTAGTGTTAGTAGGAAAGTGAGAATTTTTAATATAGTCTCTATGAAAGGATCCATTGCATTTGGTAGAGTTTGAATTTGAGACTTTGAAATCTCGATTATCACGTTAGTTATTAGGTTAGGAGATCATTTGCAGATCTTTTTTAATAGATTCATTAAGAATATTAATGAAAAAGACCAATTGAGCAATAAAATCATAGGATAAAAGATCAATTAGATCCTCAAATTTATACCAAAGTTTAAATAAGTCTAAATTAATTTTCTTAATTTATTTTAACCTAATTAATACAAATCTTATAAATTTTGATTCAATTAAATCCTAATTATAACAAAAATAATTCAAGTTTATTTTTCTCATTTTTATAAATAATAAAAATAGTAAAAACAAACATTTTAAAAAATAATTACTGAAATGCTGACTAAATGAAAATTATCTATTTTTCTTTAATAACATAATTGACCATAATTTTAAATTAAGAAATAAAAATTCCTTCTTAAAAGATAAATTTTAATTAATGGATATCTTTTTAACTTGTTATGTTTTACATTTTTTATTGTCAGATGTATTGGCCTATATTAATTAAAATATTTAAAATATATTTTCCAGAAAGAAAATTTTATTTCTTAATTAATTTATAAATTATAGTCAATTACACTATTAAGGGTAAAGAGATATCTTTCTTTCAGCATAATTTAGGTGGTTAATATGTTTATTTTAATATTAAAAAAATAAAGTTTAATTATTTTTGTTATAATTAAGGTTTGATTGAACCATAATTTAGTATAAGATTTGTGCTAATTAGGCCACAATAGGCTAAGAAAATAAATTTATATTTATTCAAACTTTGATGCAAGTTTTGAGGTCCAAATTGATCTTGTATCCTTTTTTTTTTTTTTCATCTAAATGATCCTTCTATTAATATTATCAATAAATCTGTTGAAAAAAAGATTCAGGCAATAAATAAGAATAGTTGAGGAGATAGAAAGTCATGTTTTAAAGTTAAAGGATTTTAAAGTAAAAACACGCAAATGGCAGAGGTTGGGAATGCGTTGTTTCGAGAATCTGATCTCAGCAAGATTATGGATTTTGATGTTGTAGATGGCTGATAGCACTTACACTTATTCACTGGCGGGGTCACAAGCTTTAATTTACAAAGAAAATTGTGCCCCGTGCTCGGGTCTTTATGACACTTCAACGGGCACAACTTATGCGGTGGACCCTAAGTTGGTATGGGGGGTTTCAGATGCAAATTTTTTTTTTTTTTTCATTTTTGTTGTCGGTTTTATAGGTGTGCTGATTTTCTTATTTTTTTTTTTTTTTAAATTCTTATTTATTTTTTTCTTTTCTAATAAATAAAATTTTTATTTTTATATTTATTAAGCTAATGAATATTTATTTTATGTTATATATAATATCAAAATATAAATTAAAAATTATAAAAATATATAATAATAAGAAAACTATAATTGTATTAAAATTTTTAATTAAAAATAAACTAATATAATAATTTATTATTTATTATAATATATTTTATATTTAGCATATAAATTCTATAGTGTTTATTTATTTTAATATTGCAAAAAAATTTAATAATATCAAAATATTTAACCATATATTATTAAAATATATGATCAATATTTTGTAAGTAAATATTAATTAACTGCTTACTTAATGTTCATGAGTTGTAGTTTTTTATATTTATCATTTTATTAAATAATCAGATATAATATTTTATTTCATCATTTTATTCATATTCATTGATTATTATATAAACGTTTATTATTTATATATACAATATTCATCATCTGTGTTATTCATGTTTATTACTTTTTTTATATAATATTGTACATGATTTAATTTTTCATTGGAAACACGTAACCTTCTTTTTTATATATAAAACTTGATTTTTCATTACTTAATACTTGATATTTTTTATTATTCCTTCAATTATAATTTATTTTGATGCAAAATTTATGTGATTATTCATTTTCTATTGTAAAATCTCGAAATTGTGATTAATTTAGGTATATTTTTTATTCGTTTTATTAATGTTCATTGATCATCACAAAAATGTTTATTATTTATATGGATAATATTCATGATCTATAGTATTTATATTTATCATTTTTCCATATAATATTATACATGATTTAATTGGTCCATTAAAAATATATTTTTTTAAAAAAATAAAAATAAAACTTAATTTTTATATGAAAATAAAACTTTTAAATTTTGAATTAAATTAAAGTAAGGAATAATAGAAATTTGAATAGACTTAATTGAATATTGAATTAATTTATTTTAATTAAAGTAATAAAGTGAGAAAATAATAAAATATAAAAAAGAAAATGTCACGTGTTTTTTTAGCACCCAAACCACAGTGCGCCCTGGTATGCTGTGCACGGTCAAAGAGAGCCTTGGCAAGCTATACGTACGAACTCAATTTTCCTAAGAATCCAATAGAAGGAAGAGCGAACAAAATAGAGAAGTAAATTCTCAGCTTTATTAATAATCTACTTCAACTGCATTACTGCATTTGGTGTTGTCCTATTTATAAGCTCAACCTTATAATTATAGAAGAAAATAAGTATTTACCAAATATTATAAAACTTTCTAAATAGTAAACACACTACTTAAATATTTTACTCTTCCTATATAGAAAAGTCTATATATAAAGTTATACAAAAATCTTCTAAATATATTAGAATGCCAAGTACGACAATTAGAGATGGTAAACGGTCGGATTGGATTATTTCAGGTTGAATCAAGCTATTTTCATATTTACTTTTAAAATTAATATTTCGAGTCAGGTCATTTATTATTTAATTTTAAAATATCTATTTGGATATTTTAATCATTTATACAATATTTTCTCATAATTTATTAAGAGACAAATAATAATTTTGTCTTAAAAAATATTTTTAGTAAGATATATTTTATATAAAATAAAATGGATTAAATTTTTTTATTTTTATTCAAATGCTTAATAAATTAAATATAATTTATTTTTTAAGCAAATGACTATATAATGAATACAATTGAATTACGCCCATATAAAATTATATTCAAGACATATATCATAATTTAAATTAATTTACAAATAAACATATAATGTCCAATGATAGAAAATCACTCATTATAAAAAAATTTTATGTATCATGATAAAAAAATTTATGTGATAAAATTATATTTATCTTAATATGTGATTTTATTGTAATAAAAATCAAATTTATTATAATTATTACAAAAAATAAGTAAAATTATTGTAAATGTCTTTTACATATTGAATCATTTTAAAAAATATATAGTAAAAATTTAGCTTAATTATTCAAAATTCAAACCTTTATGCGATTTTAAATTGTATTTAAACTTCTAATTGAGTTAATTATACTGTAATTTGATGAATTGATTTCAATTATACGCTAAGTCAAAAACAAAATTTAATAAAATGTATTTATATTCAATTGACCCTTATATTTTTTTAATTAGTTCAATTAAACTTAAAATTAAGGTTACAACTTAATTAATAAACTACTTTTATTTTTATTCAATTTAATCTTATTTTTAATTAGTTAAATTTATTATGTACTTCTATATGATGAATTTTAATTTTATATTTAAATAAAATTAAAGTTAAAAAAATTAAAATTTTGTAATTCATAAAATCTCTCAATTTCTCATTTTTTTTAAAAGTTTCTCTCAATCTTCTTAAAAAAAATAATTTTTATATTTAAATAAAAGAATTTTAAACTATTCAAATAAAAAATTCTAAGAAATATTTTAAAAATTCAATTACATGAGTTTAATTAAGATAATATTTTTATTTTTTTATTCAATTTAATCTAATTTTTGTTTAATTAAATTTATTTTTTATTTTTAGATGATGAATTTTAATTTTATATTTAATGTAAAAAATAAGAATTTTAAATTTTAAATTTATAATTCATAAAATCTCTCAATCTCTCCTTAAAAATTAATATTTTTTAAAAAATATTTAAAAAATTATTTACGTGAAACTTAATTAAGATGATACTTTTATTTTATATTCAATTTAATCCACGTTTTGCTTAAGTAAAATTATTATATGCTTTTATATGAAAATTTTTAATTTTATATTTAAATTTATAAATTTAGAATTCATAAAATTTTTCAATATCTCATTTAAAAATTTTTTTCTCTTAATCTCTCCTTAAAAATTTAATTTTTATATTTTAAATAATAAATTATTTAAAATAAAAACTTTAAAAAATATTTTTAAAAATCAATTACATGAGCTTAATTAAGATGATAATTTTATTTTTATTCAATGTAATCTCATTTTTTAATTAATTAAATTTGTTATATACTTTCATTTGATAATTTGATAATTAAATTTTAAAAAACTAAAAATTTTGGAATTTAAATTTATAATTTATTAACCTCTCAATCTTTTATTTAAAACAATTCTCTTTCATTTTCTCGTAAAAAAATTAATTTATATATTTTAAATAATAAATCATTTAAACCATTTAAAATAAAAATTTTTATGAAATATTTAAAAAAATCGATTACATGATGTGAACCTAAATATTCTCAGAAAATTTATCCTTAAAATAAAAATTAAAGATTTATTAAATTATTATTCAAATATATGAAAATAAAATTTATAATTTTAAAAAATTAAATTAATAAAAATTTATTTATTTATCAACTAAAATAAAAATAAAATTTTGATATTTTTGTGAAAAAATATTTAAATTAAATAAAATAAAAGCATTATTTTAGTAAGATTTAAATTTAATTTTAAATATGGTTAAGCTAATTGAGAAAGTATAAAGAGTCAATCGAGTCTAAATATAAACTTTATTAAATGTTGATTTTTACTTGGGATATAATTGAAACTAACTAATCAAATTAGGATTCAAATAACAATTTGTGAAAAGTTTGAATTTTCTTAGTCATTGAGCCCATTAATTTTTTAACTCTAAAATTTTTTACCATAATAAATGAATATATAAGATAAACTATGATATACACTCTTTCCTCATAATATTTTATCACAATATAGTGCTCACTAAATTACATGTAAGAAGAAGTAATATTGTCATAATAATATTTGTCACTGTATTTAATAATTTAAAATTATGATAAAATTATTTTATAATGATAAATAATTTTTATTCTTACTAAATAATTTATCATAATAAATAATTTGTATTCTTACTAAATAATTTATCATAATAAATAACAAATTATAATCTAGGTGCATGAAAAAGAATTGTAAAATTAATAAATTTATTAAAATATAAAAATTTCATTATATTTTAAATAAAAACATCAAAGTTAAATTTAAATTTAATTAAATATTCTAAATATTTTTTAAAATAAATTTCTTTCTTTTTATATTAATTATTCTACCTTTTATATATTTAATAAAAAAAAAATTTATATTGTCATTAAGTCAATTAGATCATATCACGAGTTAATTCATTCGGGTCAGCTTTGACTCATTCCCTCAGATTAACCCTTACCTTATTCAAAAATTTTTGAATCATTTTAGATTTATCCCGAAGTTGGATCACTTTTTTTTTAGCAGATTCAAGTCGGATTATTTGATCAGATAAAATTTACCACCTCTAACTACAACATAAAAGAAATTAAAATATACTATGTTTGTTGCACAAGATGCTTATGAGTCATATATATTTTTCTAATTAGAAAAGAACTCGCCCTTCAATTTGGCTCCACACATAAACCTTCTCGTATAAATAATCGTTAAGAACTTTAAATTTTTCATTTAATCTTATTGTCCATCCATTTAGACAGATGATTTTTAGTAAAATTATTCATCAATATTTCTTTTGATAAACCATGAATGTGATACGAAAAAAGATGTTTGCCAATGGATCTTCATAATGTTGATATTCTTTTTCATAAATTTATTCTATCACTTGTTGTGGTACTATGATATTTTCATGATAAAGGTCCGTACGGGTAAAGGTCTAGAAATGTCATGGCAGAAATTCTTTTTCTTCAGAACAATTATCATATATTGGAAGCAATTGACAATCATCATGTTCATAATTATCATCGTTCATTGCAAGTAATCCCAATTTAAGATATGAATATTTATTCAAGGTAAACAATGTTTTTTTTTTTTTGCTTCATAACAATGATCAAGCATTGGAGGCAATTAGTAGTCATCGTTTTTAGAAATATCATCATATATTATAGGAAAATCCTGATTAATATATCAAGGCACTCATTATAAATAGGAAGAATTTTCAAATTAATCTAATGAAGATGTTCTTCAATTTCTAAATAAAAATGGTGCATGAATCATTATTTTCGAGCACTATTTTAAACTTCGTTTATTTCTTGCAGGCTCTAATCACGTTGGTCATTATTTAAAGTTTTCAGTGACATTGTAGATCTTTAATTCACTTTTTGAACAAGATGTTGCACATTGCAATTTCTAGCATTTCTATAAGAAGTCATCTTCAAAAGAATTTTTTCTATAGCACTAAGAGTATATTAAACATAGGTCTAATACCAAATCTAAGTATATTAAAATCAATCATAAGTAGGTATCAAAGTTTGAATCTCATTAATATAAAATATTTTTTCTCTAATTGGCAAAAAAATTAGTGTTCAATAGGCAACAATAAGAATGAATACAACACATCAGCATTATGAGAGAATTAGTCTCCTTTAAAAATTTCTAACATACAAATAAAATTGACTAGACGCACCAATATATATGTAATAAAATGAATTATAACATACCTTAATTTGCCCTTTCTACCAAAAGGCAGAGGCAGCCATGAAAGATGAAAGAATGTACCAAAAGAAGATGTTGAGTAGCAAAGAAGTTGCGGGGTTTCTTGTCACCGGAAGATGGCTTTAGCCGCGCCATGCAGCCATGGCTAATGACAATTATATCGTGGCTAGTGCCATCTCTCCAGCGACAAGAAATCCCCAACCCCTACGTCTTTCTTGCTTGTCTCCCTAGCTCCTACAATGACTTGGAAACTTCAACATACGTATTTATAGTCTCGGACACGATGTTATTATTCGTCTTTATTTCGTGAAATTAAATTAATTCAATTTTCCACACCCGAAATGCAAGGAAGCTACCTACTTATTGTCGTTTTGATATTGGGTTATAAATGGCGTCTAAACTTAAAGAAAATTCTATGTTCCGACTTCCTCCAGTCCAACAAAGTTGCGTAAAATTGTTCCCTCTTTGACATTGAATGGTTCATTTCATGTGCCTATGCAGGCTCCACGCAGTTGTTAAGATAGCAAATATGAGACATGACCCGTTTCTAATAATTACGTGATTCTTTTTCCTATGTAATGATCTTTTTCCCCATCATTTCACTCTGATAAAAAATAGAATTATTCAATCAATTAGAAAAAGCTTTGTGGGGTAGCTGAAATTAAGCATGAAGTAACATGCGACAAAATAAAGGTTTGGTCGAGTCCCATTCCATATTTTTAAAGAGTAATATAACACGTGGTACCATTTCACAATAGCAAATTATCACACAAGAAAAGACCAAATGTCATATTCAACTTAAAAGTCTTTTATTTTTATATTTTTCACCGAAAAATTTCAAATTTCAATTTTGATCCATAAACTTTTCAACACTTAAAAAAAAAAAAATTAAATTTCAAAAATCCTACAACTAATCTCACCCTTGGATTCTATACTAATTATTGTGAGCTTGGTCCTATAAAAGCGAAAATAAGAGCTACTTAAATATCTTTTTAGTAGATGAAATTGTTTTATTTCTAATTTCTTTTGTTCTCTTATATTTGATCTTAAACTGAGTGCTAGTAATACAGTTTAATGGTCTTTTACTCTTAAAAAAATAATTCTCAAACTCATTCTATCTCAAAGTCAACTCTTTTAAGTGTTTGTACTACTTTTCTAATGGTAATAAAATTAATTGTCAAACTCACTCTATCTCAAAGTCAACTCTTTTATGTATTTACAATACTTTTCTATTGGCATACTCAAAGAATTAAGATGATCAACAATAATATTTAATAATCCTATTACCGGATCCTTGCCAAATCCATGATTTAAATGAAAACAATTAGATATAAAAAATCAACTCTTGGCTTAGAGTTCTTACTGGACATCAAATTAATATCCAAATACATAAAGCCTTACTAAATATTAAAACTTATTAAATTAAACTTATTTAGTAATAAACTCATGATCTAAAAAGTTCTTTAGATCAATATATTCGCTAGAAGACCTTTCCAGTCTTATGATGCTAACTTGTGTAGTTAATAATTTATCAATATTTTTCATACAATTTTAGGTTCCCTTGGGTGGGAGGTTTAGGGTTATCTTATTAGGAGAAAAGGCCCCTCTCGATTGGAGCAACCATTTCCCTCACTGTTTTTGATTTTCTCGTCTTTTGCTTGCCCATATTCTTGCATTCCTTTTGATTAATTTTGTTTTGGCCTTTTTCACTAAACACTCTATTTTAGGTTCTAATTTTTATTTCTGTTGTCCGGTTCCTTTTCAAGTGGTTATTGCATCAACTTGGGAGGGGCTTTAGTGAGTCTCTTTTCGTCTAGGTGTATTTACGTTGGCATCAAGAAGGTAATCCATTTTGGTTATCTTGTTATTGCAATTGAAAGGATTGTCCATGTAGTCAGGGAGTAACCTTTGGGATAAGGAGAAAATGAAAGAGGATGTGTTTATCATTTAGGAGGCGGAGAATGTTGCAGCTATTCAAGGAATTCCGCTATGTTTGGTAATAAAACTTTGGACTGATAAGCCTTTTTAATAATGGTGTATTATGGACACCATGATGCGAGTTTGGTCTCCAAAACATGGAATAATAGCTAGAGAATGGGAAAAAGTACCTTTCTATTTTAGTTTCACTTTATGAAGGATAGATATTGGATAATCGAAAATGAACCATGGCACTTTGAGAAACACTTCTTAGGTTTTATAGAAGTGAATGGTGAAAAACAATAATCCTTCATTGATTTTTCTTATACTGCTATTTGTGTTTAGGCATATGCTTTGCCACTGAAACTTATGAATTGGTCTATAGCTGAGGTCATCCGAAAGTAAGCTTGGTGAATTCTTACATGGAGATTTAGAGGAGAAGGAAACTGTTAGTCGATTTGTCCATTTCAAGTTTCCCATTGATTTTATGTAACCCAATTCTAAAAGGAATGAAGCTTCAATATAAAGGTGTTCTAATATGGATTCCTTGTAAGTACAAAAGCTTACCTTTGTTTTGTTTCTTGTATGGCTATTTTGGGCACATATTGAAGTACTATTGATACTATCCAAGTAAATATGGGTTAAATCCAATTATATATAAGGCTTGGTCTGGCTCTATAAACTACATCAGGTTAATAAGGATCAGCTTGGCCTAAAACAAGGCTCATAAACTCATAGGCCAACATGGCTCGGGCCATATATGGTCACTCAGACCATGGCTCATTCTAAATATGAAATGATAATCCTCTTCAAGAAGTTAGCACTCATTAGGAAATAACACTCTCAATCATGAAAGAATCCAAGTCCTAGTCCAATAAAGAAATAAAGCAACTCCTAGTCCTTATATGATGGTCACCACAAGGTATTTCTCACACTTTAGATTCACGTTCGATACATCTCCAACAAATTATTGACTTTAGCATTAGAGTAGGCTTACAACGACTGGCCGAATACTCTTTTCATTGTTGTTGCCTTGTAAAAATTGAATCAAGATTACCTAAGTTGTTCTCACCATCCTAGAAGAACTAGTCGAACTAGCAATAGCAGTAAGTCTCACAATATCATAAGTGCAATAAATATGGACTTAGTACAAAGAGCCATCCAAACCTTTAGCCATGGCATGGCCTATTCCAACGACCCCAAACATCCTACAAACCTAAAACAAGTATAATATCCTTAAAGACACACCCATAAAAAAATCCTTCAACTTTATTCCCTCAGCAATACAAGGAAACCAAACTTCCAATGTCGTAGGCATGCTAATCCATGACCCCCCAACTACTGCCTAACTTGCAATTGCTTATGCAGAATTCATGACAATGTTGAAAATAGTTGAACAAGCCCTTTTCTAAAATAGAGAGCCCTTGATTACCTAGCATACCCTCCTCATCGAGCAGTAAAGGCCACCAATCGTGTTGCCTCAAGAGGGACAAAAGTTAGAAGACCCAACCAGAGAAAAGCGTAGAACTTAGCACTTAAAATCATGTAATGACATAGAGGAGTCCTTGTACAAACCAATGGAGAGCCAAGCTGTGCATCCTAAGAGCATGTAATGGGATGATGAAGCCTTGTAAAAGAAGATTATAGAAGTAGTCAGTTAGACACAAGGCAAGAAACATTTCGCTATGGACTACCACTCTAATGATCATAACCCTCTCGCCATAGAAGTGAGGATTGAGCTAGTACCTTGCAAGTTCAAGCTAACACCAATTAATAACTACAATAAAATAATTAACCTTTGGAGCCATATTTACAAATTCATATCTAAGCTATAGCTATATAATTGCTCTAACACTTTGTTATACAAGATTTTTCCCACTACCCTAGAAGGAGTAGTGTAGGATTAATACCTAGATTTAGCCCACAACTACATTTAGAGCTTTACTCAGCTCTTCCAACTGTTCATAATTAAGTTTGTCTCAATCATCCCCTAGGTAAGAATCTCTTCTGATTTATATGAAGTTGTTAAGGAAGAAGAGCAGTTATTAAGGGATCACTTAACCAAGTTCAATGAGGTGGCTATACAGATTAATAGTCTCAATTATGAGGTTGTTATGGATGCTATCATTATAAACTATAAAAACTGGGGGCTATTCAATTCCCTCAGTATCGATCCCTTAAAAAACTTTTATGAGCTGATAAAGAGAAGCAGTAGGTTCATCCACTTTGATGACAACTTGCAAACCTACTCTCACGATCCATATAAAAAGAGAGATAATAGAGGATAAGGCGAGAATAAAAATGACAAAAATCGAGCTAAGCAGGATGGCTCAAGCCCTAATGACTCAAGTGATAGCTACCTGGTGCTACATGCTACTTATAGTAAGAAAGAGTGAAGTCCTCCACTGGATCAAGTGAATAGGAGAATGGATCCACTACCTTAATCCATTAACAAGCTCAACCACTAAGAATAAGGATGGATATTATAGTTTTCATAGAGATAATAGGCATAACATTGAGGAATGTAAGGATCTGAAAAATGAAATGAAAAATTGGTCCAATAAGGAAAACTTAACCAATTTAAGAAGCTAATAACTCTAGAGGAAGGGAGGCAATAACCTCAATAAGTAGAGGCATACAGGGACAAAAGGCCTAACAATAGGCAATATACAGGAGTGATTGATATGATAGTTGGAGGTGCTAGAGGAGGAGACAACTTTACCTTAAGGAAATGACAAATTCACAAGGTATACTTTATAAACAAGTAGGAGAATGTAGAAGAGCTAATGTGATGCTCCATCACTTTTTCTCGATAGATGATAAGAAATTATGTATTCCTATGAGGACGCCCTAGTAGCCCAGGGCCAAATTAAAGATTTTTAGTTAAGCGAATCCTTGTAGATAATGTATGCTCAGTCAGTATAATGACTACTAAAGCACTTAGGCAATATTTCAAAAAGTTGTAACCAGTTTGAACTCCTTTAACAGGCTTGGGGGGAACTAAGGTTGATGTGATGGACTCAATTGAACTAGACATGAATTTAGGTGATACAAATGTTACAGAAAAATTCAAGATCATATGGATGGTTGTGGGCATCCCCTTTGCCTATAATGCTATCACTTTTTCCTTAGCAAACTATAAAAAACTATATACCTTATGTATTACACCTTAGTAGTCTATGAAGATTTTTGGTTAAGTAAATCCTTATAGATAATGGCAACTCAATTAATATGATGAATGCCAAAACATATAAAGCACTTAGGTAAGGTTTCAAAAAGCTGCAACCAATCTTAACTCATTTGATAGGCCTAGGGGGCATTAAGTTTGATGTGATGGGCTTTATTAAGCTAAACATAGAGTTGGGTGACACAAATGTTACAAAAATAATTCAAGTTTGTATAGATAGTTATGGATATCCATTTTGCCTATAATGTTATCACTTTTTCCTTAGCAAACTATAAGAAACTATGTATCCCATGCAGACACCTTAGTAGCCCAAGGCCAAATTGAAGATTTTCTAGTTATGTGAATCCTTATAGATAATGGCAACTCAATCAATATGATGACTACTCAATCAATATGGTGATTGCTAGAACATATAAAAGCTTGGGCAAGATTGCAAAAGTTGTAGCTAGTATGAACTCCTTTGACAGGCCTAAAGGGAACTAAGGTTGATGTAATGGGTTCCATTTAGCTAAACATGGAATTGGGTGACACAAATGTTATAAAAAATTTTTAGGTCATACGGATGGTTATAGGTATCGCTTTTGCCTATAATGCTATCATTGAAAGGTTAGTCTTGTATGACATTGCCACTTGCACCTCTTTTAGATATCTCATGATGAAGATCCTTACCAAACAGGGTGTGGCAGTAGTTAGAGAGGATCAAAGGTAGCCCACAAAACCTATATGAACATTCTAAAGGAGGTAAACTATGTTATATCCATTAAGCTACTGCACATTGCCCTAGACAATGCTCCCAAAATCATTAAGCCAACATCAGACCTAAAGCCTCAACTTATTAATGAAGAACGAACCCTCTAAATTAGAACTAAGCTCATCCAGCCATTAGAAAAGGATATTAGCTTAACATTGCTAGAACCCTAAATACATTCTCGTGGTCCCCATCAGACATCACTAAGAGTGACCTTTCAGTCATTACCTACAAGCTAAACCTTAATAATTCATTTAAGCTTGTTAATGAGAAGGAATCACATGCCTGAGTGCTAAAAGGAAATCATTGAAGAAGTGTGCAAACTACTCTATACTAGTTTTATCCAGGAAGTACAATACTCAGATTGGAAAACAAATATTGTATTAGTGAAAAAGCTGAATGAAAAGTGAAGAATGTGTGTTGATTTCACATATCTCAATAAAAGCCTACCCAAAAGATAGTCATTCTTTACCCTACATAGACTAGTTGGTGGACTCTATTATTGAGTATGAGCCATACAGTTTCACTGATGTATCTACAAACTACCATCATATCTGAATGATTGTACTCGATGAGGAAAAGATGAGCTTTGTCACACATGAGGACTTACTGTTCCAAATTCATACCTTTTGGCTTTAAGAATGCTAAAGTAACCTATCAAAAGCTAGTCAACAACATATTCTAAGATAAGATTCCCAAACTAATTGAGGTGTATATGGATGATATGATAGTAAAAAGTTATCGAGTCAAGGATCATGCTAGGGACCTAAGAGAAGCTTTTGTAATCTTCAATAAGTATAACATGAAGCTTAACTCAGAGAAGTGTGCTTTTAGAGTTTGAATATGCAAGTTTTATGATGTTGCAGAGTGGAATAAAAACCAGCTCGAAGAAGATCCATGCCATCCTTGACATGAAGCCATCCAAGACAATTAATGAAGTTTAGAAGCTTAATGAAAAGATTAAAGCCTTGGGAAGGTTCATCTCATCATCATCTCAGCTCTACTTTCCTTTCTACAAAATGTTAAGGGATCTTAAAAAGTTTACTTAAAATGATGAGTGCCAAAAAGCTTTTAAAGATTTGAAGTCATTCATCGGCTTTTACTTAATCATCCTTAGCAAGATGAGTCACTCTTTATGTACTTATCAACCATGAAGGAAACTATGGCCTTCATATTAGTTAGAGAAAAAGGAGAGGAACAAATGCCAATCTACTATGTTATTAAGGTGCTAAAAGGAGTAAAATTGAATTACTCAATGTTAGAAAAGCTAGCCTTCACTCTAGTTAGCTCGACAATGAAACTGCAATAATATTTTTAAGCCCATACCATAACAGTTCATATGGATTAACATTTACATAAGATATTGCAAAAAGTTGAAACCTCAAGGTGAATAACTGAATGGGCAGTCTGGCTTTGAGTGTTTGATATTAGATTTAAGCCAAAGTAGGTGACAAAGGCTTAAGTCCTAGAAGACTTTGTGGCTAAACTAATAGGGACTAAACTGGAATAAGAGTAAACCCCTAATAAAGAAGAATGAAAACTATACATAGACAATGCTTTAAGCTTGAAAGGGAAAAGGCCAGGGTTAGGATAGTCCTAAAAGGCTTAAATAGGATCACCATCAAATATGTTGTCAAACTAAAATTCTTAGCAATTAACAATATATGAAACTCTGATTTCTGGGTTATAATTGACATAAGAAGTCTGAGTTGAAAACCTTTCCATTTATAGTGACTCATAATTTATGGTACAACAGCTCTTAGGCCAGTACACCATTAAAGACCCTAACATGCTCAGGTATGTTTAGCATGCAAAGAACCTCCAAGCCATTATAGAGTTGAAAGAAGGAAGTTAAAAGCTAGAATAAATCCCTAGAGATAACAATGAGGAAGCAGGCTCCTTACTGAGCTAGCAACTTCCCCCTATGCTACATTACTTAGTGGAATTATGATAGAATAGCGAGAATAACCTAATATCCTCTAGATTATGCATATAGCTATCATAGATGAAAATGATAATTAGATGAGCCCTTTCATCAAATACTTAAACTATGAGTAGCTCCCTACTAAACCAAAAGAAGCTTAGGCTATTATCAGTAAGGTTGCAAACTACTTGAAAAAAAAATGGTGTCATTTATAAACCAGCTTACAGCTAATCAAATTATGTAATTAGGAAAATTCATGAAGGCATTTGCAAGGTTGATGACGCAGTAAGTACCTTGGCTTGAAAAGTTGTCTTAGCAGGATACTTCAGGCTTTCCATATTTAAATATGTTAAGGAGATAAAGTAGAAATGTGATGTTTGCCAAAGGCACAATACAATCCCTCATCAATTAGCAGCCAACCAGTAGCCCATTAGCTTGGCGTGGCCTTTCTCTTAGTGGGAAATAGATGTCCTTTGTCCCTTCTCGAAAGTGCTAGGTTAGAAGAAATTTATAGTAATAACCATATATCACTTATCCAATTGCGTTGAGGCTGAGGCCCTTGCCACTATCACTTCATCAAATATACTTGATTTCTTAAAAAAGAATATGATCTATCGATTCGGTATCCCAAAGATGCTAATTACTAATAATGAAAAGCAATTTGACAGTGACTAATTTAGATCATATTATACTGACCTAGCTATCGACCTCAAGTTCACTTTTGTGGCTCACCCTCAAATGAATGGGATGACTGAAGTAACAAACTAGATCATATTACAAGGGCTTAAGAAAAGGTTAGAAGATATAGGAGGGACTTAGTCAGATTAGCTTAATCACATACTATGAGCCTTTCAAACAACCTCGAGGATAGTAACAAGCAAAAGAACTTTCTCATTATTATATGGAACAGAGACAATAATCCTTATAAAAATTGGCCTTCCCTCATACTAAATCCTTCACCATAACCTTGAGATGAATAATACTGAGTTATGCCTCAACTTAGACCTTTTAGTTGAGAAAAGAGAGGATGTTACCATACAAACTACAACTTACCAATAAAGGTTAGCTTAGCTCCATAATAGAAAGTGAAAATTTTAGTCCCTAAGGAATGAGATATGGTCCTTAGAAAGAGCGAGCATTGTTTAAGAAAAGTAGGAGTTTGCAAGCTCGACACTAACTAGGAAGGCCTATTCAAAGTGGTTAAGGCAATGGCGACTACAACATAAAAACTTGAAACAATGAACGACAAATCCATACCTCAGATGTGGAGCATAAAAGCATTAAAAATGTACATTGTCTAATAGTATTAGCTATTTTCTTTTGTAATCAGGCTCGAGCTGGGCAAGTTAGCCATATCCATCTATTGTTTGAATAAATAAATAAAAAGAGTCTTCACCTTCTTCTACATCTGTTATATATTTTCATTTCTCTAGCATATACCAAGTATGTAGAATGCAATAATAATGTTGAGCTAATTTATCTCGTACATCACAAAAGGGTCTTAACCTTACTCTAAGTTACATTACAAATACATGTATCGAGCCCATAAGCCTCGTACATGGCAAATGCTAGTGAATGCCATAGCTAATCTAATATGGCATTTATTAAAATGGGCAATAACAACTTGATCTTATACATCTATAAAGCATTAATGTTGTATTATTAAAACTCACCTCAAGCTAAGTGCTCAGTTAAGGATGAAACAAGTTTATCAGTCTTTAAAGTTTATACTTAATATCATTTTACCCAACTATAATAACTCATATACTTGTGCAAATTGTCAAACGATTAACTTAATAAGCGATCATTTAAGTCTAAATAACTCACTTAATTCAGTTATCATCTTACCATTATTTTGTTATTAGGTCTAATAATTCATAAATGCATAACAACAAGACAAACACAAGGAAAATTAAAAAAAAATAAAGGGGGTTTCATTACGAAATTTTTTTACAAAATTCAGAGGAGAATCAAGGGTTACACATATACATATAAGCAATTCCCTTAGCTCACCCTCTTCTCTCTCTTCCTCCTCTTCTTATTTTCATCCTCTTTAACCTTCAGCTCGAGTTCAACAACAGAAGGAATGTTGTCGCCAAGAAAGTTGAAATTCAGCTTAGGGTGAACATTCACTAATTCATGTCATATATGACCATTATAGCTAAGGTAGTTAATGGCCATCTCCTTGTTAGCTAGAGCTTGAGGCTGTTATTCTTTCTGTTATCACATCTGCACCTCTTGCTCTAACTCAATGTTCTTTGTTGACACTTTTTCCAGCTCTACAACCCAAACCTGTAACTTGATGACCTTTGCCTTAGTGACACTCATAGCCTTTTTTGTCAAGGTAAGTATACTTATCCCCTCCTTCATCTACTTTAAGATGTCTTAATTGTCTTTCATTAGAGCATCCAAGTCATCCGATCTTGGATCAGTTGGTTCTCCAACTTAGCACAATTCATGGCCTACTTCTTGGTGGCCTTTAACCGTCCATTTAAAATTACCTCGACCGCCACTACCTACACATAGTAATAAAGTTAGATTAGAAAGAGCTCACCAATCTTTTAAAACCACTAGGATGGCTTGAGGGATTTCACCTTTAGGTTGTTCATGTTCATCCAAGTTAGAGTTGCCTATCGGTCAGGTGCTCGAATCACTCCTCCTTTAGAAGAACATAAAGTCTTGCTAAGTTCTTACTGACCATTGCATGGGTCAGCGAGCCCTCGTATTTATTTTGAAGCTAGCCTCAAGGATTCAAGTAATGACTCAAATCTCCAGGCACCAAAAATGACTCTTTGTTTAAGTCAACCATAATCGTATCCACTCGAGTTCTTTTGAGTTAAGGCTTGATCACCTCTATTTCATCTGTTGAGGGGAAAGCATTGAAGACCAGCTCAGTGGTGTCATATAGTGGTGAGTTCTCCAAGCTTACCTCCCTTAATAACCCATTTTACATAGCAGGCTTCTTCACTCGAACCCTCATGGTCTTTTGATTAGCCATTTCCTCTTATATCACTTTGAAGTCCATCTCTATAAAATAGCAAAAAAACATTGATATCATTAGTCAACATGATATCAGTTAATACAATTTTTTTTTAATAAAGGATAACTTATAATAGGATGGTGTCTATTTATCAGCCGGGTTAGATCAATAGAGTTCTATGCTCGGATCTTAGCAAATGTTACCTACTCTTCTTTTAAGATCTCAATCTATATGTTTCACTCTTTCTTGCTCATCCACCTTGAGGGAAAAAGGACATCCTCAACATAAGTAACTATAAAGCATTTGTGCTTCTATCCCTTGATGGAAGAGGGGTAGTTACTGAAAAGCCCTATCCATGGGTAGGAAGACACGTGACAATGATCTTCCCTAAGCAGTCAAAGAGTGTGTACACATGTTTGAACAAGCCAGTGGTAAAAGGCAGACCCTTCTTTAAGGCTAATAAGTATATCCTTGCAAGTATTCTGAGGGCATTGGGACTAAGCTGTGAAAGAGCCACATTATACGTGGCAAATACTTATTGCAAAGGTAGAGGCATTTGCAACAGAAGGCCAACATTTGGATCTTCCTCATATAGCATAAATTACTTTGATCACAGCCCAAAAAACACCTTCATCTTCAGCTTGGTAACACTTAGTATAAAGTCACTTAGAATTCTATATTATATATGAATTTAAGTCATACAAGGTCATTCTACTTGAAATCTCTATAATCTGAGGATTATACCTCCACAACTTAAGAGGCATTAGCTGAGCTAGCACCTGCACTATCTCAACATTTTCTGCCTCTATGTCTCTAACTCCTCCTTTTGTGCTAGCTTCATCCTCAGCCTTCATTTCATTGAAAAATGCCCTATCTTTATTAGCCCTCTCCTGCCTCTACCATCAGTAATCATAGTAAGCGTCACAATATTAATAATGATGCAATTAATGATCTTATTGAAGCACATGTGGCATGTAGCTATGATAATTCCTTAAAAACTTCACCTTTAGAAAAAGCTTTGATCTGGAGGGCTAGATGTGTATTCTGTAAAGGCAATAAGAAAAGGGTTGTGTTTGCAGTAAGGTAGTGGCAAAATAAGCCCAACATGATATGTAGCTCATCGCAGGTGTTATAATAGTTGTTACTTGTTTGGTGACAATAAGTGCTATCATTTTGATGACATTTTTTTTTTTGTAGAATTCAAATATTAATGTATGAACTTTTGCTTTGATTATTTGAAGTATGATTGTAAAATTTTTGCTTGATTTAAGCAAATATATAAGAAATCAAATCTTGCTTAAATTAAGGAAAAGTTGATATAGTTTTTAGAAGTAGTTGATGAACCATACTCTTGTAAACTTTTTGTAACATTATACATCAATGAAGTATGAAGCTCATTTTATATGCTCTTTTCCCATATTTTCCTCTTCTTTATTCTTTATTGTTCTTTATTTTCTTACTCTTTAAGTTAGAAAATTATCCATCAAATAGTATCAAAGCTCATCTTATCTTAAAGGGTTTGTAAAAGAGAAAAAACTAGTGAGTTTAACCTCAAAAACACTAATTTTTAGTCATAGCTTCCACAACATTTTGGAACTACTCCTTTAATTTTTATTGGTAAAAATTATCAGATTTGGAATGTGAAAATGAAAGCCTACTTGAGAACATTTGATCTTTAGGAGGTTATCAAGACAAAAAAATGGATCAAATCCTCTTCCTAAAAATCTAACTCTAAATTAGATCAACTATCACTTTAAGGACATTGCTAAAAAGATATATGGCCCTCCCTTACTTACACTCAGTTGTAAGTGAAGTGATCTTCACCAGAATCATGGCTTGTGGAATTGCTAAGCAAGCCTAGGACAAGCTAAAAGAGGAGTTTTAAGGTAGTGAGAAGACCAAACAAATACAGGCGTCCAACTTAAGAAAAGAGTTTGAGTAGTTGATGATGAAAGACTTTGAGATTATCAAAACTTACATTGATAAGTTATAAAGGTTGTTAACCAAATTAGTTTGCTTGAAGAGGTTCACCTTAAGAAGAGCATTGTTAAGAAGGTGGTGGTGACTCTTCTAGAGAGATTTGAAACTAAGATCTCCTATCTTGAAGATTCTTGGAATTTAGCAAAGCTCACTCTCACTAAGCTTGTCAATGCTCTATAAGCAATTAAATAGATAAAAACCTTTTGAGAAGAAGAAAATTTTGAGAATGCTTTGTTAGCAAATCAAAAAGTGAAAGATCATACAAGTGCTAGCAGTAGCAAACAATCTAAAAATAAGAAGGATAATGATAAGAAAGCCAGTGGTAGAGGAAGATATAAAAAAGAAAAGTAGAGTTCCCTTTTTATCCTCACTACAATAATACACACTGAGAATTTTTACCAGTATAGACTTGGTGTGCAATGTAGGTCTTGCAAGCAATTTAGCTATATAGAGAGAAAGTGTGTAAAGCATGGCAACAACAGCAAGCTCAACCTCAATAAGCTTAGGTTGCTGAGAACCTTAAACCTCAAGAAGAGAAACTATTTATGGCAATGGTTTATAAAGAGTGTCATGGTACTAATAATAACTCTTGCTTGGCTAGTTGACAGTGGATGCACACACCACATGTCTAATAATTTAAAGATTTTTAAGGCTTTCGATAGGAGCTACTCCTCAAAGGTGAGAATTAGAAATGGAAAATTGTTAGAGGTGATGGGAAAAGGAGCAGTTACTGTAAACACACTCTCAAGTACCAAAGTAATTACTGATGACTTATTTGTGCCTCGAAGAAGTCATAATTTATTGAATGTTGGTTAATTGGTGGAGAATGATTATTCTTTGTTCTTTAAAAAGAAGGAATGTGAAATTTATGACCCTGCTAATAAATGCTTACTCTCAATTAGTATGTCTGAGAGGAATTTCTTGATTGAATGGGAAAATATTGAATTCAAGCTTACATTAGTAGTGTTGATGAATAGGGGTGAGCAAATTTTCAAAAAAAAATGACAAACTAAATTGAATTGATGTTATTCGATTTTTTCAATTTGATTTATATAATTAATCAGTTCAATTTGAAAAGATAATAAATTTTTGGTTTTTAGTCGATTCTATTTTATTTAATGAGAAACTGAATAACCTAAAAAAATCAATTGTCCTAAAACACAAAATTTCATATAATGTAACCCTAGGATGGACTATCTACTTCTTTATTTTTCTTTCCCACACCTAGACCCAACTTTGTTTCCTCTCCCTTTCTCATCTCCCATCCATTCCCTCTCTTTCACTCACTGGTTCCATTATGCCCCCTCTCTCTCATCTCTTAACCACTCATTCTCTGTCATCTTACTCCATCTTTCTCATCTCACAATAACTCCATTTCTCAGTGGTTTGTGGTTCATCCTCCATCTCTCGCCAACCACCTACTTGTGATTGTCTTATGAAAAGGTAAGTTTTATATGAGCTTATTTTTTTGTTTCTTATTTGATTTCCTTATTTCTATCTAGGGTGTTCAATATATTAGTAAAACCTTTTTTTTTTTTTTATAATTACTAAAAATTAGAAGGCAAACCTCAATTTTTGCAATCCATAAGTAGCACAAATTTTCTTTTTTGGGAGTTAGGGAACAATTTTAGTGGGATTAGGTTGAACCCAATTTAGTGATGAAAGTGACTTCTCATAGGAAGAAAGAATCTTATCAACTAGGTATTGATCAGTTTCAAGTGAAGAAGATGCAGGGTTAAGATGGTTCATAAGATGTCGCACTACCTCCTTCCCTTAAGTTAGTTCGTTGATGAGGGACTTTTGTTCCCAATCCATTTTAGAAACTAAAACTCAGGTAAAACAATATATAGATAACATCTTTGCCTTGGTTCTTTAATTTCTTGGAAGGAAACAATATTAGTATTTCATGTCAACAACAAGAATTAGAAGAAATCATGAGTGGTTGAGTTGTAGTATTTTTTAACTTGTAATGTCTTTGATTTTTTTAATATTTGTGAGATTATGACTTGTATTATTGATGATGTTTAGATATATATTTTTTTTCATGTTTATTAGGTGTTATTGTAATATTTGTTTTAATATTATTGATGATGTTTCATAATCAACAATTGAAATATTTTTTTTTATTTCATATGATGGACACTGAATGAAATCTTCAATTAATTCTATTTTTATGAATTTTAAATTTATTTGATTTAATCTATTCAATTTTATAAATTTTTAGTTAAATTTGGTTTTTATTAATATTATGTTAGTTAATTCAATTCGGTTTAATTCAGTTTTTATAGATTTTTTATTCGGTTCGATTTAGATTTCTATTTAGTCAGTTTGTTCTATTTGGTTTTAAAATACCTTCAAAATCAATCGAACCAACTGATTGCTCACCTCTATTGATGAATGTACTCTTTGGTACAAAAGTTTAGGACACTTTAATTATGTTTCTATAATTGATATGGGAAAAAAGAACTTGGTTTTTGATTTTCCTTCTATTAGTGATCCTAGTGAAATGTGTGGAGTGTGTCAATTTGGCAAACAAACCAAACTTCCTTTTCCAACTGATCAAGCATAGAGAGTAAGTGAAAAGCTTCAATTAGTGCACACTAATGTATGTGGTCCTCTGCCTAATCCCTCATTATCTAGCAGCAAATACTTCTTAATCTTCATTAATGATTTTAGCATATTTTGCTAGGTGTTCTTCTTAAAGAAAAAATCAAAGGTTTTTTATTCCTTCATCAAGTTTAAGGTTGTAGTTGAGAATTCTTGCCCTAAGCAAATTAAGGTATTCACATATGATAATGGAACTGAATACACTTTTCAACAATTTAAGAGTTATTTACGAAAGTTTGGCATTCATCATCAATTCACTATGGCCTATACTTATCAACAAAATGGAGTTAGTGAGAGGAAGAACAAATTAATCATGAATATAGCCAAGTGTTTGATGTTTGAGAAGGATGTGCCTAAGGAATTTTGGGCTAAGGCTATCAACATTGATGTTTATTTACTCAATAGACTGCCTACTAAGGCCATTCAATGCAAACCCTCATTTGAAGCATGGTTTCATGTTAAACCTACCGTGAGCCATCTTAGGGTGTTTGGTTGCTAGTGTTATGTTCATTTTCTTGATGCAAAGAGAGAAAAGCTAAGCCACAGAGCTGAAGTTGGAGTAATGATGGGGTATAATAGAAATTCAAAGTTTATAGAGTGCTAGAGGTGAAAGTAAAGAAGATTGTTATTATAAGAATAGTTAACTTTGAAAAGGATGCTTCTTAAGATTGGGAGATAGATGTTATTGTCAATAAAAATTCAATTGTAGTTATTTTACCCTAAGGACAAGTTATTAATGATGAAGTATTATATTTAAATAAAGAGTTTGATATGAGAGGAACATGAACACTTCAAGATATCTATGACAGATGCAACATAACATCATTAAAACCTCAAAACTTTAGTGATGCTATTAATTCTCATATTGAAAGGCAATAATGGAAAAGAAGCTGACAATGATTAAGGAAAAATAACACTTGGCAATTGGTGGCTAGGCTTGAAGGAAAGAATGTCATTAGCGTGAAATGGATCATTAGGGTAAAGCTCAATTTGGATGGTTTAATAAATAAGCACAAAGCAAGGTCGGTTATGAAACGTTATGCTTAAGAAGCTGGGATTGACTTCACTAAATTATTTGCTTGAGTTACTAGATTTGACATTATCATATTGTTGTTTTCAATTGCAACTCAAAACAACTGGAATGTCTTTTAGTTGAATGCCAAGTTAGCATTCCTCAATGGTGAGTTATAGAAAGAGATTTATGTTGATCAATTGCAATGATTTGAGATTATATAGCTTGAAGATAATTTTTATTTGTTGAAAAAGCCTTTGTATGGCCTGAAATAGGTTCCCAAAGCCTAGTATGACAAGATTGATAAGCATTTAACAAGTTTAGGATTTGAAGGAGTTGCAATGAAGCAACTCTTTATGTTAAGCAATCTCATAAGAAAATTTGATTATCTTTCTCTATGTGGATGATTTGCTTATCACTGGTAGCAGTCCAAATATGATGGTTCAATTTAAGGAGGAGATGAATAATGTGTTTAAGATGAATGATTTGGGGTTTATTTTTTATCTCTTAGAAATTAAAGTGTTGCAAACTTGTAATGGCATCTTCATACAACACAAAAGGCATACTGATATGATCTTGGAGAAGTTTGCAATGTCAAATTACAATCCTGTTGCCACACTAGTAATAAAATGTGAAAAATTAAAGAAGGAAGGTGGTGATGAGAAAGTGGATGCTAGAGTTTAAAGAAGTTTGATTGGAAGTTTATTGTATTTATCAATCATAGCCTGATATCATATTTACAACTAGCATACTTTTAAGGTTTATGCATTCTCTAAGTCAAATTCACTTTGCTATAGCCAAGAGAATCCTGAGATATGTCAAAGGTATAGTAGACTTTAGTGTGTTGTATAAGAGTTCTTGTCACACAAAATTGCTTGGTTTTATTGATAATGATTGGGCTAGATCCGGGGATGGTATGAAGAGCACATCAGGTAATTATTTTTTAGTTAGTTCTGAAATGGTGAGCTAGAACCATAAGAAACAAAATGTCGTAGCTCAATCCACAATAGTGGCAGAGTATATAGCAACAATTGCTATTGTTAATCAAGCATTATGGTTTAAGAAAATTCTTGTTGATTTATGTGGCAACCAATCTACTATTGCAATGGCCAAGAACCCTATTTTTTATCGTAAGTCCAAGTGCATTAAGAATAAGTATCATTTCTTGAGAGAAGTATAGAGGGAAGGTGAAATCAAACTTAGACATTATAGGTCTAAAGATCAACTTGTTGATGTCTTGATAAAGGCTTTAGCTAAAGCTAGGTTTGAAGAAATTAGAGAGAAGGTAGGAATGCACTCCAACACATATGTCAAGGAGGAACATTGAAGTAGTTTTTACTTATTGGTAGAGCTATTGCTACTATTACTGGAGGTCGAGTGATAGTAAGTGCTATTATTTTAATAACATTTTTTTTTCTATAATTCAAACTTAGTGTATTAGCTTTTGCTTTGATTATTTTATTTGAAGTATGGCTATAAGATTTTTGCTTGATTCAAGCAAAGATAAAAAAAAATAAATCTTGCTTAAATTAAGGAAAAGTTAATGGAGTTGATAGAAGTAGTTAATGAACCATACTTTTGTAAACTTTTTATAAACATTATATATCAATGAAATATGAAGCTAATTTTGTGTGCCCTTCTCCCACATTTTCCTCTTATATGTTTTCTACTCTTAGAAAAATATCCATCGACAGGAGGGGCAAATTTGACCAATTCATAGCCCCACCCTATTGAGGGCAATTCAAATGATGTTGGTTTTCATCTTCAAGATGGAATGGAGGAGTTGGGTGATGTAGTTAAGGCTATATCAAATATGGAGCTACCCATTACAAACTAAGTGACCACCTATGATACACATAAACAAACAATAATCCCATCCTACCATACCTATTTCACAATCCCATTCTACAAGCTCTACTACTAACCCTCACCCTCAATCTTTGAATGAACCTTCAAGCTTAGGTACCACTACTCTCCCAGATAAGATCAATTTCAACATTCTTGCTACTATAAACTCCATAATGGTCACCCTACCTGCTACTCTATCATTCAAGAGAACCCCCACCTCATTAATTACATGTAAACCTATGCAAGTACATGCAAACCTATGCAAGTACATGTAAACCTATGCAAGTACATGTAAACCCATGCAACAAAATCATCTATTCTCGATGGGGACTAAACTTACTTGATCAAATTAGTGGAAACTAAGACCGGTCATAAAATTTGTATGGATAGATGTCTTCAGTGTTCTAATCAATCTTCACAAGCTTTCTAATTAAACCAATAATGGTGCAAAGGATTCACTTATGATACAAGTGTAGAGCCATGTTTAAAAACCTCACCCATACCATAACTGAAGAAAGATATTTATCTAATTATTTTTTAAAAGATGATATCTAAGGTTTTATAGTCAAATAGTGTCCAAAAATTAACCATGGTGCATTCAGTATCACACTTATGTAATCATCAGTTAAGGAAAAATTAGCCAAGAAATAATGATTATATATCAATGACTTTGTAATCTCTCTTCGAGTTCCATAATGCTTGGATCTTGAATCATAATATCATATACCCTATTGAATGTCCCAACAGCCTAACAACAATTGTATTTGTAGGAATGATAATTTATTAATAATAGTAGTTAGAATAAAAATAGTTATTGGCAGAAGCTAGTGGTAGCAATCATGTTTGTTAGAAGTATGTTAGGTTGTTATTAATGGATAAATAAGATAATTACAAATGTAATAAATTGCTCTATAAATAAAGCAACTACATATTTAATAATATGAATAACAGGTTTTCTTTCTCTTTGGTTTCTTTCTTCTTTTATTTCATAAATTCTTCATGGTACTAGAGCATAACTGTTCATTCACCAAATCCTCTGTTGGACTAGGATACTTAATCCTATGTTTAAAATCTCTTTTGATCTTGACAAAGTAGATTGATCATCACTAATGTTTCAAATAAGTGTTGTTTTTGCAGAATTGAATCATTTCCTCAAGAAGAAATAAAGAAGTTGAT
>CATIWR010269067.1:0-12012 GCA_949677035.1 Omphalea diandra | reverse complement strand
CTCTCTCTCTCCTTGTGTCATATACATATATGTACATCAAGTAAATGTTTGATTGTGTGTAGGATGGATAAAACCTTTATGCATATGTATTTTGAACATGAATGATATGAGTTATGTAAATGAATATGACTGTTACATATTGTCTTTTCTTTCACCCTTGAAAACAACCTCATCATCCACTAATATGGTGACTCGACATTCTCTAGGATCGAAGGTGACTTTATTACCTTTGTCACATAATTGACTTACGCTTAACAAATTATGTTGTAAGCCATTTACTAATAAAACATTATCAATCAAAGAACATCCATTCTTACTAATGGTTCCAATGCCAATTACCTTACCCTTGGCATTGTTACCAAATGTGACATTTCCTCCTTCTTTTTCTTTAAATGCCATGAATAGCTTCCTATTGCCCATCATATGTTTAGAGCATCCACTATCCACATGTCAATTTCTTGGTTTATTGGTGGCTGCCACAAATCCCTACACAATACAAGTAAATCACTTTTTCTTAGGTACCCAAGCATACTTGGGTCCTAGAAGGTTAGGATTTGAAGGATCTTATAATTTGAGGTGAGCCTTCCTAATATAATAATGAATATTAATATGCCCATATTTTGTGCAATAGTGACATTAAAGTTTAGACTTGTGAGTCTTTCTCCTATGCACAAACTTAGTATAAGTAGGAGGCCTTCTCATACTTTGGTTATGTAAGTGCATGAGTGATTAGGAGTAGTAAAGAATTGTTTGTGTTTTTGTGTGTGAGCATGTTTCTTGTTATACATGTAAGCATGATTGACATTGATTGAAGTAGGCCTTGAGCCATTTTGTGCTTTCCCTTTACATTTAGGCATTGGGAATTTAATGCTTATAACACTTTTCTTCCTCATGACTTCAACACTTATGGTTTGAGATGTTGTTGGTTTAACAAATGTAGTGAGCGTAGATGTGGACGTTGAGGCTTCATTAAATCTTAGATCATGCCTAATTAAGGGAGGCCTTTGTGATACTATGAGTGTATCCAAAGCTTCCTAACCCTTATGAAATTTAGAGATAGAGCTTCTAAGCTCAATGACTTCTCCCTTTAGAGTTTCATTCTCTTTTCTTAATGAAGCTAATGATGACGATTATTTGGAAAGATTTTTCATTGATTTTTTTAGTTCTTCATTTGAAGTTCTCAATTCACTTACAAGATCATTAAGAGATTTGTAATCATCCTTTAATTTTGAGCATTTTCTCTTGTAAGATTTCATTTGTGACTTATACTTGTCATATCTCATAGTGAGAGCTTCTAGAAGCTCTTCGTGTACATCATCTAAGTTATCATAATCTGAATAAGAATGAGATGAAGTGCTTAACTCATTAGGAGAGTCTTCTTGAGCCGTGAAGCATATGTTGGCAATCTCTTCATCCTCTTCATCCTCACTTGTGCTATCATCCTGAGTGACTTTAAAGCTTTTTTTCTTCTATTTGTCCCCTTTTTTCTTCTTCATAAGCTTGGGACAATCATATTTAATGTGCCTTTGCTTGCCACATTCATAACAAGTGATTTCATTTGATCTCTCTCTAGGATTAAGAGTTGTCTTTTTGAAGTTCCTTCTTTATTTTCTTCTTCTAATGAGCTCTTTAGTCCTTTTATAGAGCATTACTAGCTCTTCTTATTCTTTGTCACTTTCTTCTTCACTTGAGGTTGTTTCTACTTCTTTCTATTTGGTTGAAGATTTGAGTGCCAATGTTTTTTTTTTCAAGTTTTTCTGATTTTTCTACTTGACCCCTCAATTTCTTCATTTCCTCATCCTTTTTTAAGGTTAACTCATGAGTTAAGAGTTTCCTTATTAAAATATCCATAGGAACCTTCCCAATCTCTGGATTGGACTCTTGAATGTTGCATACTCTTGCACTAGATTTATCTAATGAAAGAGTTTTAAGGATTTTAATATTTACCTCATAGTTGGTGAAAATTCTTCCAAATTTCTTCATATTTGTGACAATAGAAAGGAGTCTATTTGTCATGTTGATGATACTTTTATTGTCTTTCATCATGAAGAGCTCCTATTTTGTCACATACATTTCCAACTTACTTGATTTCACAAATGTTGTGCCCTCATGATAGTTTTATAGAGTCTTCCATATGGCATGAGTTGTTTGGCAATGTTGTATTCTTTCAATCTCTTCCCTTGAGAAAGAGCTTAAAATAATTTCCATGGCTCTCTTGTTCTTGCCATTTGACCTTCTATGGGCTTCAACCCATTCTTCTCTTAGAATGAGTTCTTCATTTCCATCCACTACTTTAGTGGGTGGGTTTATTTGACTACAATATCCCAAAGATCCACTACATTTGTATCAACATAAATCTCTATCCTATACTTCCAATGAGTATAATCAGATCCATCAAAGTAGGGCTTGAGGTGTGAGTGGATTCCCTCTTGTGTCATGATCTTTACTCACCCAATTAAGGTTCATTTATGAGACTTGACTCTGATACCACTTGTTGGCCTAGGACATTAAGAAGGTGGGTTGAATTGGTGTTTAAAAAAAAATTAAAATGAAGGGTAAGGTGTTTAAGAAGATGATTCGAATAAGAGAATAATATACATGAGAGTTTATAGTGGTTCGGGTATTAACCAACCCTACGTCGACTCCCCAATTCTCTACAATTGGGTATTTCACTTAACTCAAAAGATGTTTCCAAGCTCACACCAAACCTTTACAACTTGTGTTTTTTAGGCTCACATAAAAACCACTTATAAGTGTTTTCAAGGCTCACACTAAAACCTCTTACAATGGTGTTTATTGCTCACACTAAACAATCACTAAAACATAAACAAGAATTAAAAGAATGAGTAGTAAATTTCAAGAGTATGGTTACAAATTAATGAATTCTCTTGCATTGACATCTATTTAGTGGAGTATTTATAGTTCATATCCACTAAAGAGATGTTAGACTAAAACTATCAACAAATCTCTAAGATGTGCTAGGCAGATTCAACATGAAATGCTTATCAGGCTGAAGTCAGGGTCAATACTAACTTTTCACGATCGCGAATTTTCAATTGCGGCTAAAATTCTCGTTTGTGTCTAATGGCTAGTCCACGTGTTAGCTGTTCATTGCTCATCCAGGAAAATATAGCCATTGTGTTCTAACCACTCTCAAAAGTCACGGTCGCGAGACAACCATGCCTTGGGCACTACTGAGATCGCAAATTCCTCTATTTGAAGAGAAAACTTCAATTGCTTGAGTTGTGGCCGCGAATAAACTTTTGCCGTCATAATTTTTTATCTTCAATGGACACCTAGGACACTTGGCAAGCTATGGTTGTGGCTTTGGTTCCCTCCTTTGTCACTATGAATTCGCAGTCGCAACTCAAGCGTGACACACACCCTAAATTATTATGTGACTAAGGCTTTGCCAACTTTAGGTGTGTCGCAGTAGTGAAGTTGTTCATGAATTTGTCTAGCCTAGCTTTATTTTTCCTTGTGATTGGTTCGTGGTCACTATTTATAATACACATTGCAAATTTGAGTGAACTTTACAAGGTTGGAGATTTGAACTCCATCCAACTTCCAATGACAAAATCTAACTTATAATCTACAAAACAACACTTAATGAAAGCATTAGAATTGATTAATCTCTATTGTCAACATAAAAAATGGTTCATGACTTAGGTTAAATCAACATAGTCTAACAATTATGTATCATATATTGTCAAAGCACTACATTATTTCTTCATAGTTGCCCTGCTATAATGATGTACATGTATAATTGAAAGAGTTATAAATGTATTAAGAAAATGTTAAATTATATCTTGTATTCTTGATAATGTTTGCAAGGTCTATGCTATAAATAATATGATATGTATATGTCTAAGGTTAATATAATGTAAAATGATTATGAAGCATGATTAATGGAAATAATATTGAGGCACACTATGATTTATTGCCCATGTAAGCTAAGTGTTGAATACTTATGATAATGAAAGGATGTTATAGTTAGAATGACCCTAAGTGGAACCCTAATTCTAGGATTATTCTAACAAAAGAGTTTAAGTTTTAATAATGTGTATATAATAAAAAGTAAGAAAAGGAAGGAATAAAAGGAAATGGTTGATGGGTCTAGACTCTCTCGATCATGACATGACAAGAAATAAATTAAATGGTTATAGTATAATATAAGAAAATGTTTTGATGAAATGTTTAGGATCAAGCTTAGCTTAAACCATTATCTCCTATTTGTATTATCCTAAGAATCTCAAGGTAGGCAAATAAATGCTAGAAAAGTTTTTAGGCTAATAAATGTAAATTTTATATTCAAGGCATCATATAGCTTAGCAATGGGCTTAAATCATGAGTAATTAGGCTTGTTATAGGTTTGAAAGGCCTTAAAACTTCTTGTTCCCTAGCATTGACATGACCCAAAATTTGGGTAGTGATAGGGACAATAATGGACAAAATAGGTACTTATTATGTGACAAACAACTCCTCTTTTATCCCTGCATACAAATGCCACCTTAACCTGTTAGGAAGCATTTACAAAAGAGGCATCATACTTAATTTTAAAGAAACTGGGAGGAGGGTATGACCAACCGCTCTTAATACTTATACCTAAGACACCAACAGGATGCCTCAACCTCAAACCATGGACTTTAAGCTAAGAAAATTCATTCCAAGCTCAAAAAGCAACCAATTTTATTTCCAAAGGATTGATAAGTTTATTTTGAAAAGCAACTGCCTTATTTGCCTTCTAAATATGCTAACAGACCTAAGCTAGCAAATCAATTATGTAACCCTCCCTAACATCCTCTAATGAGCTTGAAATGTTCTACCATACTTCAACAAAACCATCACCATCTCAATGATTGCCTTCACTCGACCTTTAACCATACCCTAAATAGATCTCACATGAGAATAAGTAAAGAGCATATGGATCATAGATTCCCATCCCTGATCACACGCAACATAAGCATCAAATGAAAAGATAACTCTTCAAACCAAATTTGCCTTAACCACCATAAAAAAAAAAATAAGCAAACCTTAGGTTGAGTATTTTTTTTGTCCAAATTGATTTCAAAAAACATCAAAGTCCAAAAGCTTGCTAATTTGTCACATTCAGGTGACTACCATCTTCATTGATCTACTAACATAATAACTAGATTCTACCTTTTGTTCACCAAAAGTTTCAAAGTGCTAGACTATTTGATCTTTAGAATCAAGGGTACCAATTGAGATTCATAAAATAGTTGCTCACAAATCCTCACCTAAAAGTTTTGGATAAGTCTTTTATTCAAATCCCATACCTCAGTATTAATTAAATCTGCCATCATAAACACCTTTGCCCTTTCAGGTCTTGAAGATGGAATCTTGAAACTAGGCACAAATGGAAACCATGTGTCATCCCAAATAAGAATGCTCTTCTCGCTAGTTATATTCCAGCTTAATCCCATTATGAACATATCCTTGCCTTTCAATATGCTCCACCAAATCTAACAAGTTTAAGCCCCTTTTTTGTTGGGTTTTGTAAAATATGCACAATGAAAAAATACAAAATTTTCTACAAGAAATCCATTAAAGATCCATGCAATTTGACTAAATTGAAAGGAAAGGATGTGAATCTTACCAATTCAGATGCAAGATTTATTGAAAGGTAGAGAGGAGGTTTACACTGGTAACACCAACCTTGACCTTGGAGTTGGATTTAGACATTACCAAAGGATGATCATCCTCAACAAGTATCCATACGAATATGATCTATCCAAAATGAAAGGTGTGCTAGCACTAAGGTTTTTCTCACTCTCCATTTTTTCTAAATTTGTTCAAAATAGATTATTCATATTCAATGATTAAACTGACCCTATAACTCCAATAAATTTATTTGAAATAGATTATCATTGATTAACACTTAAAGAATCCACCATGATTAATGAGATGAAAACAAAAAAAAGAAGATCTTGTTAAACTGTATTAATTAAATTAACAACAAATCATAAGAAATAGTAAATGAATTAATCAAATTAACATTGTAAAAAATGTTTAATTGCATTAAACCCTAACACACATTAATCAAATTAATTTATTCTTTTCATTTTCATGCATATTAATCAAATTATCCATTAACCTAATCCATTTTACATCAAACCATTGAAATGATTTTCAAACAATCACATCCATGTTCACATATAACAGTTTTATATAGAACAATATCAAATTCAATTCAATAGAATTTGCAAGTGGCTCTAATACCACTTTTTGCTTATGTAGAACATGCACAACAAAAAAAAAAATAAAAATTTTTCTACATAAAGCCCACTAAGGATTTATGCGATTCTACTAAATTGAAAGAAATGATGTGAATCTTACAAATTCAAATGTGAGATTTGTTGGAAGGTAGAGAGGGGTTTACACTAGTAACACTTTACCTCTAGCTTGGAGTCAAATCTAGAAGTCACTAAAGGATGATCGCTCCCTACAAGTATCCATACAAATAAGATCTATCTAAAATGCAATGTGTGTTAGCACTAGGGTTTTTCTCTTTCCTTTTTTTCTAAAGAAAAATATAAACATACACTTTCATATAGAAAAATCCTAAAATGTGTATGCACATATATATATATATCATAATAGTTAAAATACTTTATGCCAACTATGTATCTTAAAAGATACAAATAAAAGAAATAATATCCAATTTTATTTTTAACCTTTAAAAAATGAAATAGATATTCAAAACAATTTAGATAATATCTTTAATTATTTTAACTATAAATAGAGAGCAGTAAAGCCCAATTTCATTTTGGGCACCTAATTTTGTTTTGGGCCTATTTTAAGTGTGTGATCCTATAGGTCCACTTAATGTTGGTAGTGGCCTAAAACCTATTTTGGCTCACAAGTCATAAGTAGCCTCGAGTAAGACATTATGGCTACGCAAATTATGTAAAGGTCAATAATCTAACCTAATCTATTTCATAAATAATATTATAATCCTTTTATCACTAATATCTCAATTAAACGTAAGACATAGATGACATCATCCTTATATAGTTTAATTCATTTTCAATCTCTAAGTAGGTTGATGTAAGATGACATTGATAACCTTTTCTAATTCATTATTGCATGGTTATATAATATTTTCAGTCTAACTTATCAAGAGGCCTAAAGATATATTTCTCTTAAAATATAAGAGGGAAAAATTCCTTCTCAATCACTCATATTCCTTTATATAATTTACTTCATGTTCAATATTAGTCATTATGATCATCCGATTAAAGATAATGTTGGACTATATCAAAACATGAAGTTCATCGTATTGGAATCTATGTAAATTTTCAAACCAAAGAATTAAGTCAATACTATTGCATGGGAATCACTTATGACTATTAATCCATGTAGTGTTCTCATAGAATTTTTTTTTAAACATGTATCTATATGTTTGACTTAATATCACATAACCATGACTAATCAAACATAGTCATCAATCAAACACATAACAATCTTCTTTTATTATTGTCCTAACAATAATGACCAACTAGGGACAGTTTAGAAAAGAATTCTTCATACCTAAAGGTTTTACTGTCAAATCACATACTTGTTGACATTAGGTATAATAGACTCTTCATGGAATTTCTCATTTAGCCATAAATAGAAGAGATATTTAATAAAATGTAACCATGACATTATTAAGAAAATATCCATTATAAGCATTGGCCTAGAGCACATAATTAATTACCTTGCACTAAGCCTAATCAAAATTGTATCTAATGCCCATTGACTTAGCATGACTCTCATGCTTTAGCTATGGCAGTGGTTTGGTGAATGGACAAGCAATGTTGTCATTAGTTAGCACCCTGTACATCTTTATGTCTCCTCTATTAATGATGTCTCGAATGAGATGAGAATGCTTAAGTATATGTTTGGATTGTTGATGTGATATTGGCTCTTTATCCTGTGCAATGGCTTCATTATTATCACAATATAGGTCCATTATCTTGGAAATGCTAGGAAGAACATCTACTCCAGTGATAAATTTCTTGATCCAAACAGCTTCCTTAGCTACTTCTAAGGTGGCTCTATACTCAACTTTTATTGTAGAATCAACCATGGTGTCTTTCTTTGAACTTCTCCAGCTAGTGCACCTTCATTCAAATAAAACACATAACTTGACTGCGATAAAAAATCATCCTTATCAGACTGGAAGCTAGTGTCTATGTAACCACTTACAACTAGCTCATTTTCTTATCCTCTATATATTAAGAATGCATCCTTAGTTCTTTTTAAGTACTTAAGGATATTCTTAACAGGTATCCAATGACTTTCATCTGGATCTGATTGGTACCTACTTGTTGTACTAATGCATATGAGACATCATGTCAAGTACATAATATGACATAACATGATAGATCCAATAGTATAAGCACCTGAAATCTTCCTGATTCACTCTCACTCATCTTGTATTTGTGGACATTGAGTCTCACTAAGAGTTATGACATGACACATTGGTAAGAATCTTTTCTTAGAGTCTTGCATACTGAACCTATTCATTACCTTTTCAATACATATATTCTGACTTAAGCCAATAAGCCTTTTAAATCTATCCCTATAGATCTTAATCCCTAAGATATAACCAGTTTCAACAAATTATTTCATTGAAAAATAGTTTCCTAACCATAATTTAACATTTTGTAGAGTAGGGATATTATTTCCAACGAGTAATATGTCATCAACAAATAGCATAAGGAAAACTATTGTGCCCTACTAACCTTCTTGCAAACATAAGGTTCATCTTCATTTTTCATGAAACCAAATTCTTTGACTGCATCATCAAAATGAAGATTCTAACTCTGAAAAGCTTGATTCAATCCTTAAATAGACCTTTGAAGCTTGAAAACCTTTCTAGAATCCTAAAGACTGACAAAACCTTCTAGTTATGCCATATATACATCCTCAAGAAGATTTCCATTAAGAAATGTTGTTTTGGCATCCATTTGTCATATTTCATAATCATTATATGTTGTTATGGCAAGGAGAATATGAATGGATTTAAGCATAACAACTACTGAAAAGGTTTGATCATAGTTTACACCATCTGTTTACTTATAACCTTTTGCAACCATCCTTGATTTATAGGTATGCACATTACCATATTTGTTTGTTCTCTTTTTGAAAACCCATGTGCACCAAATAGTTTTTTAACCACTAGGTAGATTAATCAAAGTCCACACTTGATTGTCATACATAGATTACATTTCAGACTTCATGGCTTATAGCCATTTCTTAGAGTTTGGAACATCCATAGCCTGTTGATAGGATGTGGGCTCACTTTGGTCTAAAATCATTACTTCTTTTACTAATAATTAAGGGAAATCCATATCTTTCAAGTATCTAACATGTTCTTATATACCTTTTTAGAACTTGTGTTACTTGTGCAGGTTTAACAATTGCTTATGAATCCTACTAAGATTTCAAAGATGGTTAAACACTATCTTATGGTTCTCAAATTTCTTTGAATTGAACTTTACTCCCACTGGGTCTTTTAAAAATGTACTCTCTTTCCAAAAAGACACCATTATAAGAAATAAACACTTTGTTCTTAAAAGTATTGTAAAAGTAATATCCTTTAGTTTCTTTACGATATCACACAAAATAGTGAATTTATCTAAAATTTGACTGTTCACATAGGCATCATAACCCCAAATCTTTAGAAAAGAAAAACTAGGAGATTTTCCAGTCCATATCTCATATGGTGTTTTTTAAATCGCCTTAGATAAAACTCTATTTAGTATGAATGTAATAGTTTTCAAAGCATACCTCCAAAAAGATATTGAAAGATCTGTTTGACTCATCATAGATCAAACCATATCTAATAAGGTTCGATTTCTTCATTTAAATACACCATTCCATTATGGTGTTCGTAGTGGAGTTAGTAATGAGACTATCCCACAATCTCTAAGATTATCAGTGAATTCTTGGCTTAAATATTCACCTCCTTGATATGATTGAAGTGCTTTAATATCTTTACCAAATTGGTTTTACGCCTCATTTTTTAAAATTTTGAACATTTCAAAAGATTTGGACTTATGTTTCATAAGATAGATATAGCCATACCAGTTATAATCATTTGTGAAAATAATGAAGTAATGAAAACCTCCTCTAGCTATTAAACCTACTAGTCCACATACATTGGTATGTACTTGGCCTAATAAGTCATTAGCCTTTTCACTATACCCTATGAAAGGGGCCTTAGTCATTTTACCTAATAAATAAGATTCGCATGTTTCAAATGATTGAAAATCAAATGAATTCAAAGTCCATGTTGTATGAGCTTTGATATGCATTTCTTATTTATATGTCCCAAATGACAATGCCAAAGATAATCAGAATTTGATTCATTAGATTTACGCTTCTTGTTATCAATATTATAGATGGACTTAATATTTTTATTTTCAAGATTTAGGACATAAAGACCATTCGACAGATGAATATCATGATAACGAATGTCATCATAAGAAATGAAGCATTTATTATTCTTAATAAAAAAATTCAAAACCCTCAATATCCAAATAAGAAACAAAAATAATGGTCTTACTCAAAGTAGGCACATAATGGCAATTATTTAATGTAAAAACAAGTCCACTAGGCAGAGCTAACTCATAAGTTCGTACAGCTAAGGTAGCAACTTTTGCTCTATTCACAACTCATTGGTTCACCTTGCCCTTGGCCAAAGATCTACTCCTTTTTAGACCTTGGACATTATTGCAAATGTGAGATCCATATCTAGTATCCAATGCCCATGAAGTGGATTCCGAAGTAGATAAATTGACCTCTATAATATGGATACTTGGACTAGTAACCTGAATATCCTTTTTCTTTTTCAAATAGTCTAGATAGAGCTTGCAATTTCTCTTCCAATGACCTAGCTCATTGCAAAAATGGCACACTCCCTCCTATGGAGGTTTGGGCTTAGGGTTAGGCTTAAACTTATTTAAGTTTTTTTTAGCCTTTTTTTCCCTTTCCCTTATTTTTCATACCTTTCCCTTTATTAACCATTAAAACGCCTTCAATATTATTCTTAATGTTCAGTTCAATAGTCTTGAGCTATAACATCCCTATCCACATTCATTGGCATTATCACATGAACATATTCATTGCATAAATGATATGAAATTCCACATGAACATATGCATTAGATAAATGATCATTTAGTCATGCGATTTGTAGAAGCATGACAATGGCACTTGCACCGTTATATTTAGGACACTTGAACATATATGTAGTGTTTGTATAGCTGCATGGAAAATTGTCTTATGTTTTGTGTATGTTATAGCATCATAAAAAATGGTGTTATAGAGCTTATTTAAGAGTATAAGGAGCATTTAAGGATTGAGAGATGGATAAAGGTGCTTAAGGAGTGAAAAATAGGGATTAAAAGAGGAAAAGTGAACTTCCAACCAATGGAAATAAAGTACCATGATTTTATATTGTTATAATAAGTTTATATCTGACAATTGAGGTAAGAAATGAGGGGTAATTCGTAAGGTATGGCAGAAAGAGAGTGAGAGAGAGAGCTAAGGAAGAAAGAAAGAAGAAGAAGAAGAAGAAGAGAGGGAGAAGAGTGAACTGCATAATGTTTTCTAATTCTGGGATAATAGGTAAGTTAATTTATCTTCTTCTCACCTAAAATTAACCTCTCATGATATGTTAATCATGCATGGTTAGTGAGAATTATGGAGTAATTGAGGCAGAGCTCTTGGATGGAAGTTGAATTCAAGAGAACTAGAGCTGTTTGTGTTGTATTTTATTGTTAGATCAGGATTTTTTACCCATTAGTTCATAACCCTAGAAGAGGAAATAGGGAAATTAAAAAATATGAAAGTTGTAGCTTTATGTCTCATATAAATACCTATGAAACAGTTTTGCTTGGTTTTGCGTGTGTGAGGAGATATGACTCCTTCAGTAGGACTGGGTCAAATCCGAATCGAGATGATCTTAGTCTTCTGTTTTCTTATATTTTGATGGCCTTAT
>CATIWR010269052.1:0-16503 GCA_949677035.1 Omphalea diandra | reverse complement strand
TTGCCATGAATAACTTCTTGTCGCCCGTCATGTGCTTTGAGAATCCACTATCCATATGCTAATCATTCACTTCATTGGTGGCTACCAAACAATCCTGTACAACACAAGTAAATCATTTTTGGTTTGGTATCTAAGCATACTTAGGTCCTAGAGGGTTAGGCCTAGAAGGGTCCTCCAATTTGAGGTGATCCTTCCTAATATAACAATGAATATTGATATGACCAAACTTCATGCAATAATGACATTGGAGTTTAGACTTGTAAGTCTTCCTCCTATATGTGGCTTTGGTATGAGTAGGGGTATTTCTGATACCATGATGAAGTGAGTGTGAGCATGAGCATAAACGGTTAGGTGTAGAAGTGAACTTTCTATGTGTGTTGGGGTGAGCATGTTTCTTGGTGTAAATATATGTATGGTTAGGCCTCTTTGACATAGGCTTTGAGCCTTGATGTTCCTTCCCTTTGCCCTTGGGCATTAGTGCTTTGAGCACTTGTCTTTCCAATTATCTCAACACTAGATGTTTGAGTTGTTGAGGCTCTAATAAAGATTATGAGAGGGGGATTAGATGATGAGGAGGCTTCATTGAAGTGAAGACCATGTCTAACCAAAGGAGGTCTTTGAGATACAATTAATGCATCTAAAATTTCCTTCCCTTTATCAAACTTAGAAATGGAATTTCTAAGCTCAATTACCTCTCCTTTCAAGGCATCATTCTCCTTTCTTAAGGAATTTAGAGAAGATAAAGACTTAGAGAGGCTCTCAATAAATTTCTTGAGTTCTTCATTAGAAGTCCTCAACCCACTTACAAGATTATTTAAGGATATAAATTCATCTTCTAGTTTGGAGTATTTTTTCTTGTAATTTTTCATTTATGACTTGTATTTGTCACATCTCAAAGTAAGAGCTTCTAAGAGCTCATCATCAACATCATCTAATTCATCATATTTTTCATAAGAATGGGGTAAAGAGCTTACCTCATTTGAAAAGTCATCTTATTCCATGAAGCATAAATTTGCAACTTCCTCCTCTCCATCCTCTTCACTTGAGCTGTCATCCTAAGTTACTTTGAAGCTCTTCCTCTTTTTTATATCCCCTTTCTTCTTTTTCTTCCTTAATTTAGGCAATCATACTTGATGTGGCCTTATTTTCCACACTTATAACATGTGACCTCTCTCATTCTTTCTTTAAGGTTTGGAGTTGCTTTCTAGAAGTTTTTTCTAACTTTTATTCTCCTTATTAACTCCTTTGTTCTTCTTGAAAGCATGGCCAACTCTTCTTCTTTATCACTATCTTTCTCACTTGAATAACTTCTGATTTCTTTTCTTTGAATAAAGATTTGAGAGCCAAGGTCCTCTTTTTTGCTTTGCCTGTTTTATCTCTTTGCCCTCTCATCTTCTTCATCTCTTCATCCTTTTTCAAGGCTAGTCATGAGTTAGAAGCTTACCTATGAAAACATCAATTTATACCTTTCCAATCTCTAGATTTGACTTTTGGATGCTGCAAACTCTGGCACTAAATTTTTTAAAAGGTAAAGATTTAAGAATTTTTTAGTTCACCTCATGATTGGTAAGAATCCTTTCGAATTTCTTCATTTTATGACAATCCAAATAAGCCTATTTGTCATATCCGTGATGCTTTCATTCTCCTTTGTCATAAACAGCTCCTATTTCATCACATACATCTCTAGTCTGCTGGACTTCACCAATGTAGTGCCTTCATAGTAGTTTTCCAAGGCCTTTTATATCCCATGAGCTGTCATGCAATATTAGACCCTTCCTATTTCTTCTCTTGATAGAGAACTAAGAAGGATTGTCATAACCCTTTTGTTTCTACTATTAGATCTTTTATGAGCTTCAACACATTCTTCTCTTGGGATCAATTCTTCACTTCCATCAACTACCTTAGTAGGTGGCTTTCACTCTTTTGCTATGATGTCCTAAAGATCCACCACATCACTGTCCAAGTATATTTCCATCTTATACTTTTAATGAGTATAGTCGAATTCATCAAAATATGGCTTGAGATAGGTGTGGATTCCTTCTTGTGCCATTGATCTTTTCTCACGCAATTAAGGCTTGAAAAGAGACTTAGCTCTGATACCACTTGTTAGCCCTTAAGCACTAATAGGGGGTTGAATTGGTGGGAAACTAAAAAAAAATTGGAAGGATGATGGGGTGTTTAGAAATTAGAAGAAAAGTAGAAAGAAAGAATGCATAATGTTTATAGTGGTTCGAGTGTTAACAAAATCCTATGCCCACTCTCCAATTCTTCACAATTGGGTGTTTCACTCAACTTAAAATGGTGTTTCCAAGCTCACACCAAACTTTTACAATGTGGTTTGATGGCTCACACATAACCCTACAAATTGTGTTTCAAGGCTCATATAAAACCTCACTCAAGTGTTTTATATAGGCTCCCACTTTAACCTATTACAAGAGTTTTGATAGCTAAGCTAACTCTCAACTCAATAACAATGGTGTCTAATGCCTACACATAACAACAATAACTCACAATCAAGGAATAAGAAGTTGTGAAGTTAATTTAGAGTTGGCTACAATTGATGAAATTCTCTTACGTTCATGTCTATTTGGTGGAGTATTTATAGGCAACACCCACCAAAGAGACATTACTAACAAACTATGCCTAAATCTCTAAGGTAAACTAGGTAGATTTTACATTTAATGCCTGGCAAACTGAATTTACAATCGTGACTAGCATTTCGCTATAGCAAATTTCTAATTTACATTAGGAAGATCAAATCACTGTAGAGAACTCTGTTTTGTATCTAACGGCTAGTCCATGAGACATGTTGTCATTGGTGTTTCAAGAAATATAGCCGTTGTGTTTGACCAACCAACTAAAAGTTGCGGTCGCGATTGAGATACTTCTTGGGCGTGACAGGGACCACAAATCCTGTTATTTAGTGAGGAGAAATCACTCTCTTGTGTTGTGGTTGCGACAAGTTCTTTGCCCTTTTGAATTTTGATATCCCAACAGTCATCTTGGACAGTTGATATGTTATGGTTACAGACTCGATTCCCTCCTTTTAGTTATGAAATTCACGGTTGTGACCCAAGACGTGAACACCACCGTGAATCTCTCTATGTACCATTCAAGTCTTCCACAGCTGGATCGCGATTGCGATTTCCTCCGCGAATTTATCTAGTTAAAGTTCATCCATCCTTGTTGTAAGGTTGCGATTTAGAGGATCCTTGCTGCGAATTTAGATGTCTTACTCAATGCTAGAGATTTAGACTTCCATCCAACTTTCAATGGGAAATTAACTTAAAAACTGCAAAAACAACACTTAAACAAAATATTAGTACCTATCAATTTTTATTGTCAAGATCAAATGAGACTTTTGACTTAGGTTTGACCAACCTAGTTCAACAATATATAATTTATATTAATTATATTAAACTATGGAAATTTAATATGGTGAATACTACATTAATATTCAATAACAATTTATAATATACTTACAGGTGGAAAACGGATCAGTGTGGGATGAGCTGTTTCAGGGTCGAGCCATTTTATAGTAGAGGTATTTTCTGGTTGCTCGAGCGAGTATGGGTCACACATTGGCTTTGCCATGTCGAAAGGTTTTCTTGTTGGGCACTGTCAGATTTTGGGTTTACTCATAAAATTAAAATTCGATTTTGATCGTGTGAGGTCATTTATTATTCAATTTTTTAATGTACATGTGAATATTTTTATTATTTATGTAATACTTTCTCATAATTCATTAAATAGAAAATAATTATTTTCTCTTACAAATTATTTTTAGGCAAATAGAGTTTATATAATACACAAATTAATAATAATTTTGTTAGTTTTGTTTAGGTTCTTAATAAATTAAATAAAATTAATTGTTCTAAGAAAATTACTAAATATAATATAAATTAGCAATTGAGCTAAGTCCATATAAAATTCTATCTATGTAATAAATGATAATTTAAAGAAATATACAAACAAACATATAATGCCCACTAATAGCAAAAAACTTTTTTAAAAAATTGTGTATTATGATAAAAATTTGTGTAATAAATTTCATTTTATCTTAATATATGATTTTATCTTGATAACAATCAAAATTATTATTATGCAAAATTATGTAAATTTGTTAGAAATTTATTTTATGTAGTAAATCATTTAAAAAAATTATGTTATCATAAGTTAGCTTAATGATTGAAAAAAAATGTAAATATTTACGTGATTTTCACTCGTATCTAAAGCATATAATCAAGTATATTGCACCCTAAATTTAATAATTGATTTTAATTATATCTCAAGTCAAAAAATAAAAGTTATTAATAAAATGCAATTTTAGACTCAGTTGACCCTATTCAATCAAATCCAAAATTAAATCTAAAGGTTAATTAATATGATACTTTATGTTTTATTCAATTTCATCCTATTTTTCTTAAATAAATTGATTATGCACTTCTATTTGATGAATTTACATATTATAATTAAATTTAAAAATTAATAAATTTAAAATGTACATGTATATTTCATAAAATATCTTAGTCTCTATTTTTATTTTTAATTCCTCTCATTCTTTTTAATTTGTAAATGATAAATAATATTTTTTTAAAACTATTTAAACTAAAAATTAGATAATATTTTTCTAAAACTATTTAAACTAAAAAGTTATAAGAAATATTTTAAAAATCAACTATATGAGCGTAATTACGATGATAATTTTTTATTGTATATTATATTTAATCTCAGTTTTAGTTTAATTAAATTTATTATGTACTTTTATTTGATGAATTTTATTTTTATATTTAAAATTTTATAATAAAACTTTAAAATAAAATTTATAATTCATAAAATATTTGAATCTCTAATTAAAAAAAAAAAAAAATCTTCTCAACCTCTCCTAACAAAATTAATTTTTATATTTTTAATACTAAAGTATTTGCACTATTATACTTTGGGGTACAATTGAAATTGATTCATCAAATTACAGTGGAATTAATTCAATTATAAGCTCTTAGGTACAATTGCAAATTCGAAAAAAGTTTGAGTATTTTGAATCATTGACCCAAAAAAAATTTTTAAGTTCAAAATTTTTGTTATACTAAATGAGTGGTATCAATATATTATCATCAAATGTCTAGTGCCCACAATATCACATAATTCAATAGTAATATTGTCAAAATAATATTTTTATCTTTGTATTAATATTTTTAAAAAATTATGATAGAAAGATTTTAGCACAATAAATAACTTTTCTTCTTATTAAATTGGTTTAAAAAATATCATTATATTTGAAATAAAAGTAAAATGAAAATAGAATAAAATTTAATTTTACGTTGAATTTGAAACAAATTAAATAATCTAAATATCTTGTAAAATATGTTTATTCCTTTTTTTTACTTTAATTATTATATCTTATATATATATTTAGTAATAACAATTAACTGGGTTTTTTATATTATCGTTGTGTCAATCGAGCCTAGGTATGGGTTGACCAATTCCAATAAGTTTTGATATGATTTGTCGAGTTGACAAAAAATCAATCTGACCCAACTCAAAACATTTTCAGATCATTACTTTAGAAATTTTTCTATATTAAAGTTATTAAATAGTACTTCTTATGTTACATAATATATGTTATAAATAAGAAGAGTTTTTTTTTTTTGCTTAATATATGTACAATTATCGATAAACATTAATTAATTTTTTTCAAACTCTACCATTTCCATCCACCATAACATAACTATACTTTTTAGAGATGCACCATAATTTGTGAAGATAATTAATTAAAGGTAACATAAAATTTTACCGATAGAATATCACCTAGTTAATACATTTCTTAATTTATGTGCAAAAAGTATAAAACAATTTGATAAGGATAGTAACTATGTATAGTGGTACAAGCGGTAGATTCTACAAAAACAAGAAAATTGTAAGTGCCGATTAATGTTATTATTCACTGTTATGAAATATTTCTTAATTTACTTGGAAGTACAATATTATTTTTTTAACTTCAAAATTTATCAATTATTGTTATTCTTAAAAATGTAAAAAAACAATTTTTATGTTGTTTGGAAAAAAGGATAGTTAAATACCATCAAAAAGAATAATATGCTAATTAATTGAAGATCACAAATTAATTTTGAATTTGACTATACTAATTAAACAATTAAACAAAGTGAGGACTAAAATCTAGTTATGGAATAGAATAATATTATGAGTAAATATCAAGTATAAAAATTTTAGGATAAATTACATAAAAAATTATGAACTGTCAACTTCATATCAAATTAATCTTATTCTTTAATTTTTAAAATATGAATATGCGAACTTTCAGTTTTTTTCACTAGTAGTCTTAGGACAAAATTAAACAGATTTGAAATAGATATTGCAGTGACATGGATACCCGAACCTAAAAAATTTCCACATCAAATATTATAAATAACATGATAAATTACATAAAAAATCTTGAACTTTCAATTTTATATCAAATTAATCTCATTTTTTAATTCTTAAAATTTAAATACATGAACTTTCAACTTACATACATATTATATATAAAGTTTATATTTCTTCTTGGCCCTCTCCACAAATGCATTAGCAAAAAACAATGAATTATAACCAACAATTCATTATTTTTATTTAATATTTATATGATTTTTATTTCAAAATTTTAAACTAATGTTCAAATTTATCATTCGTTAATTTTTTAAGAAATGGAAAACTTCTCACATATAAAAATTAAAAATCTTGATTATTTAAATAACTATTAAATAATTTATATATTTCTTTCCTACATAGATTTAGTAGATTTTAACATTAGTTTTATAAAAATAAACATTAATTTACTTTAATACTATATAAAATACTATCTCTCTTAAATTATTTAATAGAAAATTATTTTATAAATAATTATAAATTTATTTGAAAATACATAATTTATAATAAAAAGTAAATCGATGAAATTATTAAAATAATTTTCTACTTATTATAGTCAGTTAATAAAAATATCTTGATAAATTTATGTCTCAAAAACTAATAATAAAATGTGAAGTTAGTTTAAAATTTTTAAATAATAAAATGTGAAATTTAAGCCTAATGATTCATAAAATCCAAAATATGTGCATATTTGCAATTATAGCTTAAACTTATAAACTTTGCAATTGAGACTCATTCTTAAATTTTAGTAACAGTTGTAGCCTAATTACAAATTTAGGAGAAAAAAAATGTGTTTATTAGGTTATAATTAATTGATATTTAAATGATTAAATGATAATTAAGCTATAATTGATAATTAATAATAAAATTAACTACTTAATAGGTAATAAGCACACTCATTTTATTATAATTTTGTAATTAGACTATAATTATTACTAAAATTTAAAAAGGAGTCTCAATTGCAAAGTTTATAAGTTTGGGCTATAATTGTAAATACACACATATTTTTTGATTTTTTGAATCATTAGGCCTGAAATTTATATATCACATGTATGTAAGTTGAACATTCATGGATTTAAATTTTAAGAATTAAAGAGTAGAATTAATTTGATAAGAAATTCAAACTTTAGGATTTTTTATGCAATTTATCCTTTTATGTATAATATATGATGTGGAATTTTTTAGTTTTGGGTGTCCACGTCACTACCATATTAGCATTAAACCTACCCAAATTTGTCCCAAGGCTACTGGTGAAAAAAATACAAAGTTCGTGTCTTAAAATTTTAATAATTAAAGAATAAGATTAATTTGATATAAAGTTGAAAGATCAGGATTTTTATGTAAGTTACGCAAAATTTTATTGAGAAGAAATACTATTTAGAATGTTGACATTATGGGTTAATATTAAATAGAAAAAGTTGATTTTTTTGAAAATCACATTAGCTTTTCATGTTAGTTCGACGAATTTCCTTTTCAAGTGTACTTAGAGAGCTGGATCACTATTTGGATAGCTTATAATACCATCCCAAGCATCAATTTTGAATAAATAATATTAGTACACCCACTCGTTTGCTCTGTGCTCTACACAAACAAAGTCTTCCTCTATGGAATAGATATACAAGGGAGCAAAGGAATTAAACTTATTTCCCTTGTTTTGTTTACAAATAAGAGAAAGAATACAAAAGAAATTGAGCAAGTTAGAGATAAATTAGATCAATGCAAATTTCTCTCCATTTTCGAGAGAAATGGAGATAAATGTAAAGGTAAAAAGAGTGAGACATATTAAATTGAAACATTCATAGTTTATCTTCATATTTTGTCTCTTTCAATGAGTAAAAAAAAATTAAATTTATACTTAAAGAATTTGAATTTCTCTTGTATGCAAATAAGAAAACTAAATAAGAGAAAAGAAATTAAATTTCTTTTATTTTTTTTTTGTCTTTTCTCTTTATTTCTATTATTTAATTTCTCTTCATTTCTCTTGCACCAAACATAGGATTATGTTTTATTCATGTTTTGCATGTTATCAGAAACCCGTATAAAAATGATATGACGCTAAAATGTTCGTATGTTATCAAATAATGAAATAAAATTAGTGTTTGCTTTTGGTTGTTTGTCGATATGGATTGTATATATTAGTTGAATTGTTACTTATATAAATCTTAACGAAATGATTTTTAGGCTTTCACTAATTTTATCTGTGGATAACATTATGAGGAACTAAACCTTGTAATATTAATGAAAAATAGTTATGAAAATAAACAAAGAATAATTGGAATTTGGAAATGTTTAGTTGTTTTGAAAAAAATAAAAAGGTTATGTGCAAGTATTGGTAATTAGTTTATAGTCATTAAACATAGGTTAAATTACTTCAATTACTTAGTAAACACTACAAAAAGAAGACATACATGATTATGGAAATGCAGATACATCACTATACATATCCATGTACATTGATTTTATACCATTACAAGTACAACGTATATGCAGTTCAAAATTGATGTACCTATATTTCAAGAAAAAATGTTCCTGAATGTATACACCAAAGTATCCATAGTTCAATAACAATGAATATCAAATCAAACAACAAATTAATTGCTCTCTAACGCCAATTGTACTTACATATGACCAATAGTTTCATGATTGGGAAAGGAATTTACTGAAACATGCTCATGTTCATTGTTATGTGTTGTTTGATGTAATGTTGATTTTGAAGGAGAATGAGGATAAAGATGAAAGCACAGAGAAGAACAAATTAATTGTCAGAACCTGAATCTGAACATTTTGTAGAACCCGTAATCGAACTAGCAAAAAGAACTCAAGCTCAACTCGTTGAATGTACTAGTGATATTCCTTTGGAAAATGTACTAAAAAATGAAATGGATACTAATAGGACAAGTGAAACTTGAAAAAGAAAGGAAACACCTCTTGAGCAAGAAAAACTAGATATAACCATAAAAATAGTTAAAGTTGATTTGATTGACAATGCCTCACATGAAGAAACTGAATAAAAAGCCAATAAATCTGATTTCTCCTATGAATGTCACCAATAATTTTATTTAAATTAGTAAAAAGACTGTAAAAACAACAACAAGAAGTAGTAGAGGACATTAGATTTGGAAGTTTGATGAAGCTCACAATATCAGCATGTCACGGTGAGTTATGCAAATATTTGGTTGAAAAATATGACTTTTGCAAGTCCACACTTATCTTAGACAATGGAGAAAAACTTGAATTGACTCGAGCAGATGTCATTTTCACAATGGACCTTCCCCATGGAAAAAAAATGGTTCAAAAAGCTAAAAAAGACTCTGATTCACATTAATATATAAAATTGTTAGAGCGATGGAGAAACCGATGGAATATGATGAACGAAGTCCTCTGACATCAACAATGCTAGATGAAATAATAAGCAAACAAGACTATAAAGATGGCTTTAAAAGGGATTTGTTGTATTGTTTGTGTCTACTTTGTTGAAGGGGCACAAAAATAGGAAAACAAATTATTTGTTTTCTTTGATAGATGCAAATGAAATAAAAAATTTAAATTGATGTAAATACACAATGCAATGTTTAGCAAATGCAGTAGCAGATTGGTAGAAGAACTAGATGCCTTTTTCACTAGTCCAACACTATAATGGTAAGAAATTTCCAACATTATTTTACTTTGTTCATTTACTCATTATACTTTGTATATTCATTATTTATAATTGTTCAAATAAGTAATGTTTCCCATTACACATTTGAAAAAACAACTTTGATATTGGATAGAGTTGAATTCAAGGCTATGGAATTGATTATAAGAAAATTTCTAGTCTTGTCTTCTTGAAGCAATATGAATGTAAAAAATAGAGTGAAAGAAGAACTAAAAGTAGGAAGGTTTGGAAAGGGAAAGGTGATACCACATTTAGAAATTTCAAAATGTTAAATAAAAGAACAAAAGGAAAAAAGGAAAGAAAAAGGAACAATGATAGCAAACTATAGGTACAATGGAATTAACATGCTTGTACATTAGTATTAATGATCAACACTGGTGTACCTGCTACAAACTTGTAATATACCTACACTTGAATATCAATGTACCTCGTGTTGTGAAGAAATCATGAACATTGCTCTTGTACCTGTAACATTATATAAATATAACACCATTGTAAATAATTTCATTAAGAATAAACTTGCAGTTCAGAAACATAACTTTAACTTAATAGTTTTTCTTAAGAATAACTTAATAGTTTTTCTTTCAACATTATTTACTTATAATATGTAATATGTTATAATTGTAGGGAGTTTCTATGGAGAAAGTTTCTTCACTTTTAAAGAAAATAACAATCGATATTCTCCATTTTGGAGAAATAATTGCCAATAGCGGAAGGCAAAAATCAAATAACAATAAATTACAAAACATATTGAAATCTATCTCTGTAATTCTAATTAAAATACATACCTCTCAAGGCCATGACAAAGATATTGCTTCATAAAACAATGAAGAAAATGACTTATTCAATAATCCTACATTCGAAGAAGTTACAACAGTGATAACATTAATGCTAAGCAAAACTCAAAGATTTGAAAAAGAGGAAAGTGTTGCACGAGATTCACGATCCTTGCCTGTACGTCTTTCTCCTTACTAAGAAGAAGAAGACAAAGAAGAACAGGAAAAGGAAACTCAAAATCAACAAAAAGAAGAAAAAGATAAACATAAAAAAATGTACTAACAAAAAAGAGACAACCAAGAAGAAACAAAAAGTACTGAAAAGGAAGATGAAGAAAATAAGAACATAACTCAAAGATTTGAAAGAAAGGAAAGTGTTGCACAAGATTCACGATCATTGCCTTTACATCTTTCTTCTTACCAAGAAGAAGAAGAAAAACAAGAAGAAGATAAACATAAAAAAAATGTACTGACGAAAATGAGATAGCCAAGAAGAAACAAAAAGTACTGAAAAAGAAGATGACTTTACAAAAAAAGATGAAGAAAAATGTTGCATAACAAAAAGAAAGTGGTAAGGAAACAAAAAGTACTAAAAAAGAAGACGACATTATAAAAGAAGACGAAGAGAGTGCTGAATAACAAAAAGAAACTAGTAAGGAAAGTTCCAGTCCTGAACATATTCATACAGAAGAAAAAGAAATAAATGAGGATTTATTTGATGAGTCAGTTTAATGATTACATATTTTTCTTTTTGGACTATAAGTTCAACAGATATTTCTATATGTGACACACTATTTAAAATTGTTAATGAATATATGATTGTTATAAATTGATTATGAAATCTGAATTAGAACCATAGGATGTTATAAGCAGAAAAGGCCAGACATAAAATACAAACAGCTTCCAATATGTCTCAAGTCACATTTCTATACCAAATTTGAAGGGAAATTGAATAACACATCAACAAAAGAGAGACGTGTGTTAGATTTTGCATTCGTGGACTATGATGAAGTGAATGCAAAAGAGTGAGACTAACTACATAGTATTTTACCATGTAATAAGAACAAACAGGTTACATATTTTCAATTACTAATCTTTTCAGTTATGCAGTCAAAAGTTGTTCATATTTAGAGATCCATTAGCTAGCCATGAAGACAACCAAACACTTAATACTGGTCAAGAACTTGTAAGTGTAGTACTTGACATTTGGCATGTGAGAATGAATTTTGTTAACACGAGACGCAAACTTAGTGAACCAAAAAAGAGTTTTCTTCTCAACCAAAGCAGCTATAATAACTTGTTTAAGTAATTATATGTTGAAATTTTATAGATGATGATTAGTAAAATTAATATTAATTATATTTTTTTGAGCTCCAATTTGACCATGATATTGGATTCCTAAAGAAAGTCTCTAAGAAACAAAGGCAAACAAATTTTAGTGGTGCTTTGGATCTAGAGTTACAATATGATTCCAAGATTCATGTGTCTAATGTTGATCTTGTAAGTACTTCTATTACTTATGATTTAGAAGTACAATATATACTTTTTCCTATATTTCCCAAGAACAATAAACTAACCATTCAATTTATAAATAATGGCAAATATAGGTGTTTTTTACAGTGATGCAGTAAAGGCACTATTTCTTGGTTTGCTTGAATTTCATTAGTGTCTCCATTGAGGTCATAGATAATAGACCTCTGTTAGAAAATGTATCATACAAATCAAAGTATCAAAACTTCTCCAGGGAGATTATTAAGTTATTTAGCTTCACAATTAGTATTTCCATGTAGTTTATGTTCATATAATTATTATTGATGTATTTTTTTTTACAATGTTTGAAGCAAATGCATTTGCAACATATTTACAAACAAAAAAGATTAAGAGGCACAAAGAAATAAAAAATTTTAAAGAGAAAATGCTAATAATACCTTGGCAATCTATAAGAAATTACATTGATTATGGTATTTATACAATGAGATGCATAGAAACATACAAAGGAGAAGACCATATTTGGCAAACGAATATGGAAAAAGATGATGCAAGTGATCAATATTGTTAAATTATTTTCTATACACTTGTATTGTTTACATTAATTACCTATTATTTCTATTTTATTTATTTTGCAAAAAATTTTCCTAAACTCTCTTTAAGCCAAATATTGTTCAATGATTTTGATGTCCACCATCAACACAATAAAGGATGAAGTATTCAAAGTAGCAAAGCAAATATTCACATAGTTCAAGGAAAAAAATGATGATTTCAAAAACTTCAAAGAGTATGTTTATAGAAACATGATAAATTTTTATATTGATGTTTATCATTTTTTTTAGTAGGTATATTGATGTTTATCATTAGTTCATTTATGTTTTTGGTATATATATTGATGTTTGTAATTGTTTTTTTTATAGTCTCAGAAGGTAAATTGATGTTTATCAGTAGCTTATACAATTGGATGCATATTGAAGCTAAGACCACAATGCAAGATGGATACGAATCCATGATATACTTTGTGGGTTCTTACAACAGCTTCCAAAATAGGTCAGATATTTATTTATATCGGTGTGACTAGGGCATGTACACTTTTGTTCCCTATAGACACGTCACTGCCATTGCACCTGCTAAATTCATCCAACCTTTATGTTGAAAAGCATATCCCCAATGCCTTCAATCTCAGTACAATCTGTCGGTGTAACATCCATAACAATTGAATCAGATGTAGGTGATTTCTGGTAAATGTGCACAACAAGTGAGTAATTGCTATCTCATTCCTTGCTAAGGACAAATGGATTAAGGCAATGAAAGAGGAAATAGAGTATATGAGATCTAATCAAGTTTGAAAACTGGTTGATCTCCCTTAAGGACTCAAAGCTATTGGAATAAATAGATTTCAAGATAAAATGAAAGGCTTATGGTACTATTGAGAGGTATAAGGCTCGCTTAGTTATGAAAGGGTACACACAATAGGAAGGAATTGACTATGAGGAAACTTTTTCAACTGCTGTGAGACTTACCTCGATTTGCTTAATTCAAACTATAGTTACTATCTAAGACCTTGAATTACATTAAATGGATGTAAAGATTGCCTTTATCAATGGAGAATTGGATGAAGAAATCTATACGAAACAACCAATAGGTTCCATTAAAGATGGCTATGAACACAAGGTTTGTAAACTTTTGAAGTCTATATATAGCCTCAAATCATCATTAAGACAATGGTATAGTTATTTTCACAATGCAATCATTCCATATGGTTTCATTATGATTAAGGAGGATCATAGTGTATATACTAAAAGATATGAGGATAAATTTGTGATTGTATCATTATACGTTGATGACATACTTATAACTAGAAAGATAACGAGTATCTTAATGACATCAAAGCGTGTTGGTCATCTAACTTCGAAATGAAGGATATGAGTGAAGTTACATATATTCTTGGAGTCAAGATTTCAAGAGATTGTTAAAAGAAATATTGTCTTTTTCATAAGAGACATATATTAGAAATGTCCCTGAATGATTTAATATGCAAGATTGTAAGGCCATTGATACTCCTATAGCTAAAAGCGAAGGTTTGAGTAAAAAATAATGTCCTAAGACTCAAGAGCAAAAGGAATAAATGAGTAGAGTTCCTTCTGCTAGTGTGGTTCATAGTTGATAGTTCTTCATTTTTAGTATTTTTAGGGCTAGTTTTATTGTCAATTGAATCTAATTTGGAAAAATACCAGATGTTGTCTCACTTTTGGCTTGTATTTAATAACTTTATAGGAAATCTTGAAAATTGGAGCTGATTGATGAATTATGAGAATTTTTTGAGTAGAATTGTGCAGTTTCAGAAGTTCAGGGACCAAACATAAATTTGATAGTTCAGGGATCAGTTCTGATATTTTTCAGACAGAATTTGAGTCTAATCCCAATTCAAATTGGAAAGAGTTATACAAAATATAGGGAGAATTAGAAGCACCATGTCTTATTCAAAATATGAGAGTTTATTAGTTTTTTTTCCTAATTGGTGGATGATGATATTTTTCCTATTTTAAGGGGGACTAAGGGGAGTATAAATAGGAGGATGAGAAGTCTTAAAAAAAAAGTCTTTTGTTTATTTTGTTTTTTTAGAGAGAAGTTTTTGTTTATTTGTATTTTTCTGGAGAAGAAGCTATTTACAAGAGGAGAATTATTGGTCATTCATCAATGTTGAAGAAAATTAGAGAATTTGAGGGTTTTATCATGAAAATTTTTCTATTTTATTCTCTTTTTATTTTGATGTTGGCTAGTAATTCCATTATGAACTAAATTAGTTAGGCACTTGGGTATGATGAACTCTAAGATGAGTTTTAAATTGTGATTTTCTTTAGATAATACAATATTTTTATTATTTTATGAAATTCAATAGTGTTTGCTCTTTATTTTCTTGAATTGATATATCCGAAACATTGATTCTTGTTTTACAATTCTTTAAACTTAGATTGAGAAATCAAGTTATTGAATAGATTTAGCACAATTGAAAGGAGTTGTATGTACCCCTAGAGATAGGATAACATAAACCCTCTCGATTAGGGTCAAACCTAATAGTGAAATTCAAGGAATTGTAATACAATTTTAAGGGTTTTAATTAGGAAGATATTCCAATTAATCAACCTAGAATTAGTTGTTAATTATCTTGAGAAGGAATTTAACATACTAAAGGGATTTCATAGTTCCATAAATATTGAATTAGATTGTATTATTGGAAAATTAATTTTTTAACAAGTCTTAGGGGGATTCAATACTTGAGTGTCATTTGTCATACTAGTCATTTTTTCCCATCCTCTAGTTTATATTTTCATTATTCTAGTTTGTTAAATTATTTTATTTTAGTTTTTAATGAGTTAATTAATTCACTTAAATTTGTTGGTTAAATAATAGAGAAAGAGCTAATACTAGTACTTTTAGTCTTTGAGGGATCGACAGTCAATACTTCTACGCTATATTATACTTGATAGGTGCACTTGCCTACTCGATCTACAAGTGTTGGCCTCAAACCGTATCAAGTTTTTGGCACAGTTGCAGGGGACTAAAATATTAAGAACACTTTATATCTATTAATTTAGCCAATTTTTCTTTTTCGTAATTTTTTTCGTTTCATTTTACCCTTCTTGTTTTAGTCTCATTTTTTAAAAAAATTTTGTTGTGGTTTTTACTCTTTAAGAAAAAATAGAACAATAAAAATAAAAAACTATAAAATAAAATCCAAAATTATACAAATTTAATTTGTTGTATGAATTTTAATTAATGTGATTTTTATTGTTTGTTTTGTTTTTGTATAAATTTTTTAAAAACATAAAAAAATGTAAAAAAAAAGGGCGTTCAAAGGGGTGCAGTTAACCGTACACCTGTGTGTAAATATGCATAAAGGGATTTAAAATCCCTTTGTGGAAAAAAAAAAAACTTTCAACACATATGCGGTTTCTACCGCACACTTGTGCATGAATGCGCACAAAGGGATTTTAATCCATTTATAGCCATATTTGTGTGGTCCAAGCCGCACATGTGTGCGGTTAGGACCGCACCTGGGCTACTGACCGAGAGCAGAATTATCCCAGTATGGTTCTCAACGCACACACGTGCGTTGATGCGCACAAGGAGAATTCTAAAAAAATAATAAAATAAATA